>LUGF01033752.1:247926-260975 GCA_001625245.1 Calycopis cecrops | reverse complement strand
CCCGTGTGCAGGCCAACAGAGTAATGGTCACCGCACACTTATCAACTTATCGGAAAGGGGACATAAACGTATCGCCTTCGCTTTTCGAGGCGAGGCGATTACGTTACGTTTCCCATTAGTGTGCGTTGCAGTATGGAGTTTCATACAAAGAATACTTAACGGCTCGAGGCGATACGTTTACGTTTCCTTTCCGAGTTGATAAATGTGCGATGGCCATTACATGACGCATGAGACGGGAAAATTCAAATACGGATAGTGCAAACCACGAAAACGCGTACTGTTCCTCCTAATAGTTTCGCACATTACTATGAATAGTACATAGACTAATCAGAAGAAAGCCTTATATTGTGGAGGGGCGTGTCTTCGTGGATTGTACTATCTTTATATTTACTATTTAAATTGGCTCGATAGATATAAGGAGATTTGAATATAACGTATAGTGGCTCGGTTTTACACTGCCAAGGTTTAAAGCTGCCTAAATCTTAGATTTAGACTTGTTAAAAAAGCTCAAAGTATATTTCTGTTGTAATAAAATCCAGAATTGAATTTGAACGCGACCGACCGTTACATAGTAAAGCCTTAGTTAAAAGTTAGCTAGAGTGAGTAATGGATGAATGTGGTGCGAGCGCTTGTATCATCGTGTCCGCAACAAATGCTGCATCGAAACATTAAATGTTAAACTGGATGTCGTTTAATTAAGAGTAATTAGTGTATGGAGCCTGTGCGAGCATTACAACGCGAGATGCACGTCGCGAGATATGCGCTTTTGGTAAATGTGTCCCGCGTATAGGTTTTACTGTGAACATTCATTAATATAAACATGAATTATGATAAATATTTTAATAATTTATTACATTTTTTTTCTTTTGCAATATTTTAATGTGCGCATTCAATATACGTCCTTTCTAGATGATCGATGCATATAAACAATGCTGTCGGAAGCCAGACATGCCAATGACAGTAATGCCAAAGCTTGTCGGATGCACAATTTGGAGTATCTGTGCGTCTGCCTAACAGCGCATTCACGAACCACAGCGGTGCGAATTGCGGCGCGGTGAGCGGATCGTCTGTCTCTCTCTCACTCGCGCGTCGAGTATCGAGTGAAAGAGAGACAGACGATCCGCTCACCGCGCCGGTTTCTCTCACTCGCGCGTCGAGTATCGAGTGAAAGAGAGACAGACGTCGCTCACCGCGCCGCAATTCGCACCGCTGTGGTCGTGAACGCGCTGTAACATTTTCAAATGCAATGGTGTAGCTTCGTCCTAAGCTGTAGCCCATAGGCATGGCCACGCATGTAAGACGTACATAAAGCGTCTGCTACTTTCACACCAACATGTTTCCCCGCCATTCAGGGTAAAAGCTATTTTACCGTTCGCACTATTTATAATTATCGTCGCTAGAGTGCGTTGACGCTGCAATGGTCTCTTATACTTTATATTTTCAGTGAAATACGACAGAGTAAAACCCACAGCATTTGTAAGTAAATTGTTTAATATTGAATATCTAGCCCTTCTTTGAGACAGATTTTTTATTAATGGCAATTGCCTAAACTGAACAGATGCGTATAAAATATATATTAGGATATTTTGTAGATAGCTACATACATCTTTAAATTGTACTATTAAAACGAGGATATATCGTATTGGTTTTTGTCCTTTATTCTAACTAATACCCTTTGTGGCTGGAGCCATTATTGAGATTATAATTAATAACAATGTCCACCGAATAACTACGGTTAAAACTCACATTTACATTACCGTAATCAAACTGAATGTCTAGTACAGGACAATAACATAATCGGCCCATTCGCTTATGAAATAAGGGGGTCATGTCATTACGAGGTGCGTAAAAGTTTTCCGCGTGAGTATGCACGTCGTATGTAAAGGTACTTGCACCAAAAGTTTGTGACGCCTGCGAGCGAGTAGCGTCGCATCGAATTATTTATTTAGCTATTTCCGAAGCGTACGATGACCGTCAAGCCAGTTTGAATCTATGATTATTACATGTACGAACAATATTGTATAATATTCGTAAATAAAACTTTCTAAACGTATATATTGCATTTTATTTATTAAATGTCCACATTTTCTACATAATTATTAAGCTTAAAGCAAAGCAGGACTAGTCTTGTATTCGTCGTCGTCGTCTTCAAACTAATCTAGAAAGCAAGCACTAATCTGAAAACAAGAAGATAAAACAAATTGTTACACACAGTACAGTTATTTGTCAGATCAGGGCAATTTTACCAAAGGCGCTTGCGATTGGTTTGAAGCCGGCTAATCCAAAATAAATACAAAAGTAGGAAATACATATGTATTACTCAAAAAAACTACTGATCTAATTTGGGTGAAGTTTGACGCAAATGTTTCCGCTAAAAGGGCGGCGTGGCTTTGATTTCTTGAAAAGTGTCTTATGAGGTATTAGAAAGGACAAGATACTTTTTAGTAAAAAAACACTAATAGAGAAGCCGCAAGTAAAATCCAGTAATCTTATAAAACTTACATCGTTGATCTGTGAACTGATCATCTATAGCTGCCGCTTAGTTATTTTTGTTTTCGTTTACATTGACCAGTAAAGTATAGTATGAAAAAGAAGTTTTCATTATCTGAAATAAAAAAACAAGTGTATATACAGAATAATATAATAATATTTTAAAAATTGGACCCTCATAAATTATCTCCTCAACGCTTAAGAAAAAACTTTTTGTATTTGAATACTACTAATGTACCCTATCACACATCAACAGGTGTCCCATTTCGTTGTACACTCCGTTTATACGATATGAACGAAGTTTTAACAAAATTTGTGGATTTTTATAAAATCTGAAAGTTTTTCTGCGCATTTGTGAAATTGTGAACCGCCAACACAGTTGGGAAGTATGGACGATAGACCTCCAATGTCCTTGGCAGGCGCAAAAACTTTTGAAACTGTCTGTTACTGAGGTAATATGGTTATTGGTAATATGTTTGTTTTGATAGTTCCTTAACTACACTAATGTTGTAACATTCTACTTATGTTTTCAATACTTGACGTAAAACTGAGAATATTTATGGTACTCTATTACTACTTACTACTACGATAACTACTAATACTTATTAGTTAGGTACTCAATCTATTAAATTAATTGAAACAATACAGAGAAACTTATGAAGAATCTAACAGAACTAGCTATTAATATGTTTATCTACACTAATGTTGTAACATTCTACTTATGTTTTTAATACTTGACTTATAATAACTACTGTTATAGCTCAGACAACAAAAAACTCAATTTAAGCAATTTGACATGATGTTATAATATCCAAATCTATATCGTAAAATCTCATTATAACACTGTGTGAGAGAGAGAGAGAGAGAGTGGTGAGAGAGCCTTATTTCAAAATCGCTCCTGATTGGCCCTGCGCGCGCTGCAGCTGCGCTCTCATTGGTTCAATGCCAGCTTGCAAAGGATTTGCGAGAAAGAGACAAAGCTCTACAAAAAAATGAAAGCAAAACGCCACAGACAACGAATAATCTACTGTTTAGTAGAAATTTAAAAGTAAAGTCATGTGATTTTTTCACATTATATTTCAACATTGAAGCTAGTATTTTATTAACATTGAATTATAAAAAGTATATACGCGCCTCAATTTTTGCAATCAAATTAAAGTATTTAATAAAAATATTTATCTTCAAAGAACATTACATTTTCAATCGTCGGTCAAGCAGTCGTCGCCTCGTCGGTCAAACAGTCGTCGGTCCAACAACGAATGGGGCAATACGCGTGAATTTAATGTTTCGAAATGTTTGATTAATTGATTAATTGCATTAGTGAAGATAAAGTAGTGTATGCAACTGCATATAACACGGGTATTAAAACACTCGTGAGGTACTATTTTGAAACTCGCGTTCGCTCGTTTCAAAAATTCGCACTCGTCTTTTAACACCCTTCTTTAAATGACAGTTGCATAAACTACTATTAAATAACCCGAGTCGATAAAGAAAATCTTAAATGGCGGACCTCTACTAACATTTTAATACTAATATTATAAAGAGGAAACCTTTGTATTTTTGTATGTTTGTATTGAATAGGCTCAAAAACTACTGGACCGATTTCAAAATTTCTTTTACCATTACTTAGAGGGATTCTTCCGAATCCGTATAGGCTATATTTTATCCCGGAAAATAGATAGGTAATTCCTACGGGAAACTCGGTAATCGCGAACGAAGTCGCAGGCAACAGCTAGTTGGTAATATGTTTGTTTTGATAGTTCCTTAGTAACATATAAAAATAGATATTTATTGTGTTATAATGAATGTAACTAAAATTGTAATTTTTGGAGTAGGAGTAGGACATTTGTGTTAACGGCAAAATTAGATCATAAGAGTAAGAAAAATAGATAAAGTCAATTCTAATATTATTTCCATTTTCAAACCAAATTAACCGACCTACATGCTTAAACGAATTCAAAAAATGTTTATAACCCGAGTCGATAAAGAAAATCTTATATGGCGGACCTCTACAAACATTTACATTTTATACTTTTTATTATTTAACATTATGCTGGTCGGTATATAAGACTGCGTATATATTACTTAGGTACTTATGCTTTTACTGAGATCGGTATAGTGTAGTAACACGTCATATAGCTTCCTGGCAAAGGTAGGTCCTAACTCCTAATATACCTAATAAATTAAACACTACTTTAAGGTACGTTACATAGGAATTAGATTTATTCCTATTTTATAACAAATTTCCTTCACGTTCAAATTCAATAGGTACTCCATAGAGGTCTACTACTACTAGGTAGTACTGGAGATAGGTACTATTCTCTCGTCCATCGGCTGCTCGCCTCCGCCTCGGACCGGCATGGCACCGAGATCCTCCCACGGTGAACAACAACGCCTTACCGTGATGAAAGTCTGCAAGTCGATGGGCAAGAAATGACCCGCCCGTACAACCATCGGCTTGCGGTTCGACAGCAGTATGTGCAGCAGCATCCGGCGTGGGCGCACACCCATCGAGAGCCAGGCGCTCTGATATGCCGCTTCCGATACAGAATTCGCCTGTAGCAAACGAAACGCCACAATAAACTATTCCTGATAACAATTCGTATTTACTATTTTGTTACTTAAGATACACACAATGTTATGTTCAGCGCTGGGATAAAATTACTAACATTAAATATCGCTATGTGAACAAAGACTTCATCGAGTGATATTGAGTAGACGGGTTTTTGTAGCGCCCAAAGGGTGAGCCCAAAATACAATGTGAAAACCGATTGACATAGTGCCAAAAAACAGTTTTGATCTGCTTTTTAACGGCCATCTGCACAAGTTTTCTTGTAGTCCCGGGTTGCTAGCATATCATGAGATAATAGAAGTTCAGTTGGTATAATACCTTAGTATTTTAACGAAGTTGCGTTTTGGAGTTAAAGACAATTAATTAGGTACAGTTGGAGTGGTTGAAGTCAACACAGGAGTGAGAGACTATTTTGTTTGAAATTACATCTACTCTGGCTTTTTATGGAAAAGATCAAGATCAGAACCAAATATTATATTTGGTTTTTTGTACGGTCAGTGTGAGCAGGTTATCGCGAACATTACAATATTTAAGTCTGTTTCAACACTAGTATATCTTTTTTGTACTTCATCCCAAAAATGTCTACTGATAAGTATAGATGTGTCATTAGCGTATGCTATACAGCGTGAAATTTTAGTCGTCCTCGAAAAGAAAATTTTGAGTTCTATATCAATAACAGAACCTATGTATAATATTAATTTATTAAAATAACTATTTTTTTTTTATTAAAGTCGATAATTATAACGTCCCTCCCAAATATGCCTGAAATATATAAAATTCTGTTATCTCTATCTGATTATCTCATAAGATAAGAATAATCATGTTCAATAGTATAAAGTACCTACGAAAGAAAAACAGAAACTTTCTAGTATTTACGATCGTCATGCGCCGCCTGCTGGCAGGCATAAGAACTTGTTACGTAACAGCTGATCATTCATACACGTTTGAAGAATAGTAGGTAACTACTATTGCCAACTCGAAGGAATAAAGATGAAATATTAAAATTGAAACTTTTTTATATTTGAAGTTACAATTGATATATCAGTTTTTATTGGCGCTATAAGTTATTCCAAATTCATATGCTTCGGCTCGAGAACCATTATAATTTCACGGTGTATAGGTAATCTAGGCTCCCCCTCGACGGATCTCCACCTTGTCGTGGTGAGGGGGCTTAGTAGTCGTGGCTTGAACCACCACGGTGAACCAAGAGGGATCCCGGGTGAGGAAGCGTCGGGTGGGCTTTGCCTAGGCCCGCTCTGGATGCGTCCATGGAGGAGGGGTCGCGGGAGGAGAGGTGTCTCGGTGTGTCGTTGCCGTGCACCCTGTCTCCCGCGACCGAACGGGGGCGCAGCGTCTGATGCGTTGGCAGTGGGGCCGCAGAGGAAGAGGAGATGTGGTGTGTCGTTGCCGTCCTCCCTGTCCTCTGCGGCCGTTTAATGGTTGGTCCGCCGCCCAGCGGATGGGACCAGCCAATGCCGGAAGGCCTCCACCCGTCCTTCTGAATCAGCAGATGGTGGCGTGGATTCGGACGACCGGCGTGGTATGCTCCGTTGGAGCATTGGGACCAGGGGTTAGGATGCGAACCTGACCCCATTGCACGGTTCCAACGTGGAGTTAGGAACTGTTCAAAGGCAGCCGGACAGTCCCTAAGGAGGAAGAGTCTGGCCTTTTCACCGAGGCCAGCCTGTCGCTGGGGGCGCCCTGTCGCTTTTAGATGCGGGGCCCTCCAATCATAGCGGCTGAAGGCACCCACAGGGGTTTAGTCGGTAGGGGCAATCCAGTTGTCGAGCCCGACACTGTACTCGGTTGAGCCACCCGGGCTCCTGGGTAGCGTGCGTATAGGCATTCCCCTGCGAAAACAAAAAAAAAGGTAATCTAGGCTATATATACTTTTATTTTATAGACATCGTTCATTTAATATGTAAGAAAGAGTGCGTGACCAAGAATGCTGCCTTGTGGTAAGCCATGTTCTATTTTATTTTCGTCACTACACACATAACTAGTACAGAACCTTAATAAGAAAAATGTATAATATTAAAGACTAATAAAATATTGTAACTCCCAAAGTATACTAACTTGTAATATAATTTGAGTTCCGCAATAACAATAAATAAAAATATCCACTCCAACAGCTACAAAATACTCAAAAGTTGGCAAGTCAAATTGCTAAAACAAAACAAAAAAACATATTTAATTACAAATTACACTTATTTCTCTACATTTTTACACTTCTTATTAGAGGGAAGACTTTAGGTACTTCTCGACTATGTATCCCATATGATGAGGTATTCTCGACTATGTATCCCATATGATGAGGTCAGCCATGCTGATGTTATGCCTCTACTGCGCTCTGTCCTCGATATTCTTCAGAAACTACACTCCCTCGTGACTCTACGCATTCTCCCATCGTGTTTTGGGCAGTCTCTTTATCATCGGCAGGGTAGGGAAAGCTGTAGTGCCGTTTCCAATAAAGTCCAGACTATATTGGAAACCGGGCACTGTAGCTACAGGGGCCCGATAAATTTCAAAAAGATTCAAAAGGATACCAAAAATTAAGGACATACAAATTTCGACAATTAGCCTGCCCCCACTAAAACCCTGTTAATACATACTTCTAAAACTAAGTAGGTAACTACATAGATAATATATAAGTATTTATATATTTTTCTTTTGAGATAAACCTCAAAACGGATATATTATTTTGTTAATAATTACTATGTTTAAGTACTAGTTTTTGTTAAGTAAAGGTTAAATGTACTGTTGTAAAATATACTATAATGAACAATTAAACTGCACCTACCACAGTGGCTGTATAAAGTAAGGTACAGAGGTAGACGGTGCAATGTATCACGCGAATCACTAGTAGGGGCGAAACAAAGTTTTCAAAACGCTCTTTAAATTCGTTGATGATCTGTTGTAGTTTAGCGCAATCCGCTATGCAACTGCAAGTTTCATCATCGTAGTCGGTATCGTAGATATCTGTTAAAATCAATATTAAAATTATTGTTGAAATGTGTTCCAATATACCAAATAACCAAAAAAATATAGATACCTATATAAGGTTGATACAACTCGCTCGCATTAAATGAAAGCACATATTTAGTGTACTATTTTCAGGCGACACAACAAAAATCAGATCAATCGGAGCAATAAATTAGCCACAGGAATTTTTTAAAGTTTTTTCTCACTTCGTACACGCTGTATCGCAGCTGATCGCCGACTATGACCGGCTGGGATCATTCACCCCGTATGACGTTGCCGTTCGCTGTACGAAACGTTACAAAGTATGTTTATGTTTTTTCGCTATATAACTTGTTTGAAAAAAGTATTTTCGTAAACTTATTTTAAATAGTTTCGGATTAACTGTAGGCACTTATAGTAGGTATGTGTGGCTTAATTTAATGCCTCTCGCTTGTATTAACCTTGTATAATACTTTTGAGATTGATTTGACAGATTGGGACTTTTGTAATGTAGGCAATAGGCATGCACATTATAACTACAGATGTACCTGCCTAATATAGATATTTTAGTAGTAGACAGTAGAATCCTAGTAATATTTGCGAAAGTTGCTCAAGAAGACTGAATGTATGACTGACTGATTCAAGAATCACCGAACGGATTTGGATGAAATGTTGCACAGATTTTCATTACCATCAGGAATAATTGTTCTATTGCTGCCAATTAAATTTGGTACAAATAAGACTTGAAGGAGGCAAAAATAAAACTGCAAGTCGAAAATGAGTTTTTGAGCCTCTGTATGTTAATTGAACTGTACCGCAATAAGCAGTATTGATGGGCGTTGTACAACGTAGATGCAACTATTATAGCTACTATCTATTTAACTTCATAACCATTGCTTACTTTCTAGCTATCGACAACTATCTATTTTACACAACGGTCTTTAACACGCGCAATGAACAACATCATAAACTCTAACGACCACAACACACAAGCGTGTGTTATTTGAATGTTTCACTTTTGTTAATGCTAGTATGCCCCATGTAAATATTAGTGTTTTGTGGGAATATTTAAAAAAATGTGAAACTTTCAACTTTTATATACTTACCTAGTATAAACTGTAAACATTTTAGCTAAATTTCAGTTAATTATTATCGTCTGACCATGTCCCGTATAAACAATAGTGTTTTGTTGCAATATTTTGAAAAAACAGACACAGATACAAACATAACAGTACGAAGGGAAGTTCATTGTAGATATAATTAATTATATCCGTAAAACCGTCGATCATAATCGTTCTATTAAATTCGCCAAACAACGCTAGGAACTTAACGATGTGACGTTGTAAAAATAGATAGTTATCAAAAATAAATAGTTTTTCATAACGTTATCGGCAAACACAAAACGGTTTCGTATCGTTATTTCATATATGCATAATGACTAATAAACAGAGAAGCGCAATAAAAGGTACATCATTTCTGTGGTTGTTTGCCCGTAGGTAATCCTATGAAACAATTACAGAAAAAAATACATAAAAATTACCGAAAAGAGTAATGCTGCCGTTATCTTTCTGGAACAAAAAATTTTTGGTGTAAGTATATATTTATTAATTACTAGCTGGTGCCTGCAACTTCGTTCGCGTAGCTTAGTTCTATTATAATGAAAGTGAATTGTATGAGTGATTTTCCCGTAGTCAAAAGTAGTCTAAATGTTGACCAGGCTTTGAACGACTTAGAACGACAGAGTTTATTTAAAATTTTCAAATCCGTCGTAGTTTCATTACTGAATTTCCCGTAGGAATGAGCTATTTACCCGCAATAAAAGTATTCTAGATCTTGACCTGGCTTACTATAATATATATACCTAATACAAAATGTTTAATTCCAATCCGTCCAGTAGTTTCGGAGATTAGCCGGATTTATTAGACACACGGATTTTACTGTTTTATTATATATATATATATATATATGTAAGATTTTTTATGAGTGAAAGAGCCAGCGAGCGCCAGACTTGTAATTAGAAAGTATAATTGTAATTTATTAAAGGATAATACTTTATGGAGATTAAAAGGATAACTACGAAAATAGCTGAAGATACAATGATCGAGCTTACACACTTAAGGAACAATTTAATAATGACAATGAATGATAACGTTCTGTGATACAATTAATGCTGTTGCTATTTAATAAAGCAGTAATAAAAGTATAATATTTATATCTGTTAAAGTAACCACGACCCAAACTCTATATTCGCTGACAGTTCTTACTTTTCGGTTTTTATAAAATGACGAGTCTTTCGCTCGCGGGTTCTTGGGAGAGCGAAGCACCCCTCGTGCCTGAGCCAAGCCTGCCTAGCGTATCCTCCCGTCCTTATTGAATTACTTATATAGACTAATCTTCAGAGCTCAAATCAAACCGCCGAACCGGTTAGGTTAAAACCACGACAACCGCGAGTCGTACCACCCGCCAGTGGTGGAGGGGGGGTCCGGGCCCCCCAGTCATGATAGCTCATAGAGCTCTTCTAGCTCATGACCCGTGTCGGCCACTTTTTAGATGCCGCGCGTGAGCTGTTCCCCTCCGTTAGAGGTGGGGAGAGGAGGACAACCGCAGTCCTCGACCAAGATAATAATAGTATTACGTATTAATCGCAATAGTCCGGTTTGCCTTCTCCCAGTAGCTGGGAAAGAAGGGGGGATCTGCCCCCCCATCGACCACAAATACAGACGCTTGAGCTCCCCAGTGTGCTCGCCTCTCCTATCGATGAAGCTGCACTGACCTTCTGTCTTAGCATAGTTCTACATAAAAAAAAAAAAGACTAATCTCAAGTCTTTATCGACATTGAATCGAAATTGAAAGATAACGATATAATATTATTCCATAAAGAATAAAGATACTCTACTAAGTAGGTAGGTACGTTATACTTACTACATTCTTGTCAAAGTTGTAATTCGATTTTTTCACATGAGATTTGTTTAAACTGTATTTATGTTTCTCGTCGTCTGCAATACTTTTAAACTGAGCCTGCAACGCCTCATACCGAACACCTCTATTCAAAAGTGCCGTGTATTTCAAATTGCGCAAGGAACAGCACAATAAGTCCAACTGTCCACACAGAAGTATACAACTGGAGGCGAAGAATACTCCTAGAGAATAATACATTTGCTATTAGTTATATTAAAACCAATTTCAAAGTGTTAAACGATCTGCGTTCGATGTCAATGGTTTTCAAATGTTTGTCTAAGTTTAATGTGCTTCATAAGCTGCCTACAATAAGTAAGGTTATAAAGTCAATATTATATAGGGATATTTTTTGGTCACCGGCCAAATTTTCAGGTTTGGTTCAGAATTAATAATACATTTGATTTACGAAATAAAAAATATTAAAAAAATATTTAGATACTTTGTCCCATGTTGTAAAACATATTTCTTGGTCACCACGTGCATCGCACTCGCGACTCACGGTAGGCCGACGTCACTGACCTTGAAGTAGATACATTTCGTGTAAGAACAACAATTCGATGTATTTTTAAAGACCATTTCAAATCGATTTTTATTTAATAAATTATTACAATTAGACGATAAAATTTAAAACACACCCTTGCAATGATATCTACTACCTTATTTTAAAATTTGGCTGATGACCAAAAAATAACCCTGTATACAAACAAATTATAGGTTTCCAAATGAAGATATTTGTAATAAATTAAAAACAAAAGTAAACTAAGAAGTAAATCAATGAAAACTTTAATTAAATTCTTAGTACCTATTATATTGAACATAATAAATTGTACATTATGTACATCATATTTGACATGATAACGTCTTATGAATCGATGAGCGCCGAAAAGAAAAGTCACGTTCCGCGAGCGAGAGCGCGGAACAAGCGATAGAAATAAATAACAAGCTTTTGAGTTGTGACGCATCTATCTCGCTTCCACTGCATCGGCCGATGCGTCCGACGAACACGTAATCTACTTTATGTTGTTTTCATAAGACGTTACCACGAAAAATTCTTGTCCGTAAATCGACTTTGTAAAGTCGATTTACGGACAAGAATCTAAGGACCAAGGACGAAAAAAAGGCGGACGGAGTCTCTTCATACAATAAATAAAATCCCAGAGTATGCTGACACGTACACACAGACGGCACACATTGACACA
This sequence comes from Calycopis cecrops, assembly GCA_001625245.1. NCBI lineage: Eukaryota > Metazoa > Arthropoda > Insecta > Lepidoptera > Lycaenidae > Calycopis > Calycopis cecrops. The sequence goes on along the minus strand of LUGF01033752.1, from coordinate 248,795 downwards.
ATAGTACCTATGCTAGTCGCCCTCCATTACACTACGTACCTTTGTTTTCTTTGACAATTTTTAGAAAATGTTATATTGTTACACGTAAAAAAATTAAAGATGCGTAGTAAGTAGTAGTAGTCATATTGTGTAGTGAAAACCTGTCGAATATTCGAATTTCGGAAAAAAAAGCCAGGGTAGCTTATTTTATTGTTTTCGTAACCAATTTTCCAAACAATTAATGTTGTCAGAAACTCTACATTTTCATTTACCCTGAGTTTGGGTTAATATTTTTAGTAATAAAATCATACATTTAGTATTAATTATTATTCTGTGTTTTATAGATTTCCCGCTGCAAATGATGCATGGAATATTATGTGTGTACGCGATCGAATGCTTTAGAGAATCTTTATATACCTATTGAAAGTACTTGCTTTTTATGATTAAATTACTCGTATAAATATGTAATAAAGTAGATTAGAATTGGTCGACTGACCGCTAATAAAATCATTTTGATAATTGGGCTTATTAAAAATATTACAATATTAAACAATAAGCAGACCAAAAACCACACAGGTTTGTCTGGAATGCTATACTTATATTACAATAATTTTCCACTTAAAAATAAGACTTGGTATCTACATCTAGGTAGGTAAGAAAACAATATAATTTAAAAATAAAATTTTATTTATGTTTTGTTTACCGATTGGATAGTTAGACGATGAAAAGTAAGGAGTATAGTTATTATTAGAGCTGGTGCAATAAACTGACGAGAAGTAATCAAATTATTTAAAAAATGGGGTAATTTTTCTTATGTCTAGTAACCCTTTACACATGCAAACATAAATACAGTTTAATAATACATTCGTTTCTAGGCTACATTCCGTCCG
>LUGF01033752.1:230745-246330 GCA_001625245.1 Calycopis cecrops | reverse complement strand
TTGTCTGGAATGCTATACTTATATTATAATAATTTTCCACTTAAAAATAAGACTTGGTATCTACATCTAGGTAAGTATACAATATAATATAAAAATAAAATTTTATTTATGGTTTGTTTACCGATTGGATAGTTAGACGATGAAAAGTAAGGAGTATAGTTATTATTAGAGCTGGTGCAATAGACTGACGAGAAGTAATCAAATTATTTAAAAAAATGGGGTAATTTTTCTTATGTCTAGTAACCCTTTACACATGCAAACATAGATACAGTTTATTAATACATTAGTTTCTAGGCTACATTCCGTCCGCCTTTTTTTAACGTCCTTGCTGTAGACATCCATTTATTATAACTTCTTAATTGTCGTCTTCTAAAATTTGTATTATAAAACTAGAAGTAGATAAGTATGTATATAAGTACCGAGTTGCCCAAGCGATAGAGCAATAAAAGCTTGTACCATGCAGTGTCTTATTAAAATTAAAACAATGATGTAGATGTTGGTAACTCCCTCGTACATCCACGGCAGGGGCTTGTTCACGGTCACTAAATAATAAAAAAATTCAAAATTAGTTCTCTAATTTGACAATAATTTTAACTACTAGCACACGGAAAAGACATCCTTGACACTAATAGGTAATATCTAAATCGAATTTCCTTTACGGTGGCTATATCTAAATACCTATAGTAGGAAACTACGTAGGTACATTTTAAATTGTAGCTCACAAGTCACAACTCACAAGTCTGTACATACAGAGTACAGACTTCTGTTCCGATGTTGCTGCTGTACGACATGACTGAAGAGAAATCAGGCGCAGGACCTCGTGTTCGCCCAAGCACGGGTAGTGGCAAAGCCAAATTGATTCTAGATTTAATACTACACTCAGGGGTCGAAATTAGGACTGCTTAGAAATCGGCGAAATGGAATTAGCACATCCTTTTGCTTTTGTCGTTATCACGTAGCGGCCGTACAAGATAGTTAAATGAAAGTTAGGTTCCCAATGGCCCGCTTAGCCTTGCAAATTACGTCATTGTATTAAACTGTAACAGATTAAACTATGTAGATACGATAAGATACTCTTTAAAGTTTAATCAGTGAAATCCTAACGCTACAGCTCTCCAATACAAAAGGTTTTTATTCTTTTCTTAGCAAAATTAAGACCAAATAAAGTTGGTATTGTAAGGGGATTCGCGGCAAGCAAATTGTCCCGGAATCATGGAACTCCTTCAGATAACAGTGACGAGAATTTTTTGCTGTTCTGTGGCAGTTTTTGCTGTGATTGCTCAGGATCGTGGCGTAGCTTGTTACCATCCGATACGCGAGCTCACCTTGCTACTAAAACAATTTAAAGATACTTACAATGCATTAAAATCGGTAAGAACGCGTACAAAGTGACACTGAAAAATGTGCTAGTCGTGTAGAATTGTGAAAATCTATGAGCCGCGTCGTAGCTCTGCTGCATGTTCATGTTGGACACGCCCCGCGCTGAGTGCCATTTGAAGCTTTTGTCTGTGTACTCGATCAGATCGTAAAACTCCTTCTTGTATATGGCGAAGTAAGACACGACGAACATGGTCACCACCAACGGCAGTCCGTCCGATACGAGATGCAGATTGGACATGAGAGTCGTCCACGTGAAGTACAAGTGGACTACAAGAGATGACAGCAGATAGAGCACCGAAAACAGTACGGCGCCCAGGTAGACGTTGTTCATGATTATCCCGTAATCGTTCTTCGGATTCACAATCCAATCCCAGCAGCCAACTAACTTTAATGGTATGATCAAATAATTGAAGTACCCTCTCGGTGGTTTTTTTATTTTATGTGGGCTTTTATTCTGTAACTGAAATATGATTTACTTAAAATAAAACGTTTTTAGCTGATTTTGTTTTTATTGAGACGCGACTACGTTGGCGTATTGTAAATACATAATTGCTATCTTTTTTAAGGGTTATAAATGAAAAAGAAAACCGATCTAGTGTCAGTCGAACTCGCAAGCCAAGGTTTCGGAACGGGAGACACGAGCAATATATTAAATTTTACAAAATTACATTTGAGCAGCATGGTAGTGTGGACTCGCGAGGGCGAATGCTGTGCCCCTTTCTTTCGTCGGTGGTGATCTTCTAAGAAACCTGCTTAGTGCGAGACCGTGGGTGAGGGCCCACTTTACCTACGCCACTACATGAGGGCGATGATTGGTAAAATAAATAGCAGATTTAGTTCAACATAATATACTTAATACAGGGTTATTTTTGGTGACTTGCCAAATTTTAAAATAAGGACGTAAAAGTCTACCCAAGAGTGTTTTTTTTTTATCGTCTAATTCTAATATAATTTTTTTTACATAACAAAAAATACATCAATCCTTCGCATAGGAAGAGTTTATTGCCTACGGAATTTCGCATAACTGTTTTGCATCTTTATTTTAAACACATTTTTATTTAATGATTAGATTAACAGACTTATGTACCTATATCAATTATTTTATGGTCAATATAATTAATTTAGATTAATATAAATTAATAAATTATTATGATCGCTAAAGTACCGCGTGGCCAGGTCAGCTAGTAGTTAAGTAAGTAAATATAAATAAATGTGATAAATTAAGGAACCAATACCTACCGACTCCATAATTATTTTTCTTAAATTAATAAATATTTATTATGTCGTATGTGAAATACTTGAAGTACAGCCGACACCTTCGTGTTTGTACTTGGCTAGTGGCCTAATGAAAACTACAAGTAGTAAGTTGCATACTAAAGTAGTTTAATTGCCATGAACAACTTTGTTATAAACAAGTTTATGATCTCTAATATTTCTTATAACTAGAGGAATTATTAATTTAAAATGATTAATCATTAATCTAAAGATATATGCATAAACTTCTTACATAAGTACGTAACCACTAAATATTTCTTAGTGAAAAATATGACGAAGACGTGCTCTAAACTACTAAAATATTAGATCATTACTAGCCGCGCTCCGCGATTTCACCCGCGTAAGTTTCGATCCCGTGGCAATGTCGAGATGAAAAATAGATGTTGGCTCCATACAGAGGCTTGAGCTCCCCAGTGTGCTCGCCTCTCATATCGATGAAGCTGCACTGACCTTCTGTCTTAGCATAGTTCTACCTTATAAAAAAAAAAAGGTGTTGGCTGATTCTCAGACCCAATAGGCACACAAAATTTCATGAAAATAGGTCTAGCCGTTTCAGAGGAGTATGGTAACTAACATGAGAATTTTATATATACATCCAATTAAATTTAGAGGTTAGGTGTTTTTTATAAATTTTGTAAATAAAAAAGTATCTAAGTGCATCCACATGTGCTGATTATACCTGATGATATATACTGATCCGTATAATTATTTCAGCCCTTTAATACGTTTCGGTCCTTATACGTTACTTTCCCGAAATTTGTAGTGTAACTATGACCTAAAAAACCTTTGTTTAATAAACGAATAAGGCACATAAATAGGTACACAGGTATATACTACCTCTACTTTTGTGAACGCAGGCAGCGCTGGATTAAGCTTTGGCGGGGCCCGGAACTTGGAGACAATGGAGTTGAGAAGGGGGTACCCTTTTATGATGATGACCCTTAAGCCTTACGGGATGCAGGGCTGCAGCCTTCCTAAGCCCCCACCTGGATTCGGCGCTGGACTCGGGGAATACATTAACGTGTTATACTACACGGACGCGGAAAGTTGGGACCTGGCAAGAATGCGAAGAATGCTGTCTAGCCCCGCACTTCCCCCCATGTAGCCCTAATATGACGACATCGGGGGTGATGCGGGGGTAGAGAGCGGGGAATGGAATTTTTCCCAGGTCCCAACTTACCTAGTAGTACCTAGTAATATAATTATTTTTATCAATTTTAGGATTTATTCCTTTATGTAAGTTGCTAAATTTCATGATTCTGGATTCTACCTGTCGAAAGGTCCTGTCAGGCACAAATTTCAGGTAGGCACCGTGCGGTTGCTGGGAAAACTGGGTTGAGGTGCGTAAACTGTATCTGTTGTTTTGATTGGCTTTGTCTTCGAATTTGATTTTTCTATCCCTTTAGGGATTGCAGGTACTTAGTATTCGATATGAGTTTCGGCTTGATACTTCGGCGCGTACCTGAGAGACGGGCATGGCAGACATACAAAAGAGACGCACAATAAAGTGATCCTGGAATCCGTTACTTTTTCTTATATATTTAGTACCGTAGTATATTTTTTATGTTAGCGCATTTGCCATTTTTCAATTTGCATCAATCATCTTAATTACTTATTATCATTTACTGTACCTTGTCTATTTTAATCAGGCATTGTAAGAATTGTTACCTGTTGTGTATGTTTCGTAGTTAAATAATAAAAAGGTACCTAGATACTTATTAAACAATATGAAGTGTGTGTGAGTCCACCTTAATCACGATTTGACTTGCTTAAAACTTTACTTGTTCAAAACTAATTAGTCAGTTTTAAAGTGAACCATAATTGAGTTAGATTAATTATACCAGTTTAACTTCATTATATATTTAGATGTTGGACAAAGTGGCGTAGAATTAGTGCCTTGCCGTCCGATCGGCCGGCACTACCGGGTGAATACCTCACTCACAGTTTACGAAACTTTGTTTTGAGGTAGCGCCAATATGCATCGCAGACAAATTCAGTCGACATGAGCTATCATCAAAATTCCCTTTCTCACATGAAATGCACATTGGCGGCCATGCTGATATGTTTCGTGTTGAAGCAGGAAAGGAAAATTTGCATAAAATTTATGCTGATGTTACGCAGATGTCTCGTTTGTTCAATTAAAAAAACACCAATTTAAACACTAATAGTTTATATTAGGGTTCTGATTAACCCATTAAATGCAACTGACGCCGATCGGCGCCTTTTTCCCTTTCCAGACGTAGCGGACGCCGATCAGCGTCCAATTTTGAATGAGTTTATTTTCGTCAAGAATTCAATTTATTAAAAAAAAATGCGAAATAAACGTTTACTTTTCCTATAGCTACGAGATACTAGCATAGTTTTTGTGAAATCATCTCTTCAAAAATTGAAATATTGTTAATAAATTACGGAGGACGCACATCGGCGTCTACCAGGAGTTAGTAACATTTTATTCATGATGCTTATCAAATTTTTATATGCGGCACATTATATTTGTGCAGATTTAAACATTTAAACAGTATTTTATACATGAGTTATGAATAGACTTGTGAGTTACTTGCGTGACTCATGTTTATATGTGAAAATCAGTGTTTGATGAGTAAGATTAATTTACAAACTAAAATCCACGTTAAAAAAGAAATAACATCACATTCTTCATAAACTGATACTTCGTATTTTTACAATATAGGTATAATGTAAGTACAAATTGATTTTATTTAAGAAAACATACTTTGAATAGATACTGATACTTCATTGTTTCATACTTTTCAGTTTCCTTATCGACATGAAACGCAGATTCTTTTGGCGGCAAGTAAGAGGTAGTGCCACACTACATGCATGCATGTAGCCAAATTGGGCCGGCATGACCGGGGAGGTATCTCTCCCTTACACGAGAGCGGCGTAAAGTGTCAGTTTAAGTAGTTGTGTAAGTAGCCGGTGGCCCATGGACGGGGGGGAGGGAGGCAACGTATCTGTGTATAAACTATGCGGATGTCTATGGGCGTCTGTAGTCATGAAAATGGCTTCGACTGCTCGTTTGCCCCCTTGTACTATAAAGAAAAAAAAGTTTAGGTATTAAACTATAGAATCTGTTATTGAAGATGAGATTTCTATTCTGTGGTAGCTTTAACCGGCAGCTGGATTCTCATATTAGTTCAAAAACGAAAAAAAAATTTAAAAGGAGCGAAAAAAAGGTAACAAGACTTGTTTCACTAGGAACTTGTATCTTTTTAAAATACCTACATAATAATCACCAAGGATATTTAGTTCAGAGGGTTAAAATTATCAATGATAAAATATAATATGTATTATATGTTCATGTATAACAAATTATATAATAAATTATATTGTAATGTAGTTTAGAAGCTACCAAAGGTTGGTATACTCTGGCAAAATCAACAAATAATAAGAAAATTTAATTTAAACACGAATATCTATTAAATGTGGTGACTATTTAATGTAAAACGATTCATAATACATATATTATTTTACATTTCTTGCTGTTTTCACCCATAAATTTTAGCACAAACACCCATTTCTAAAGTTTTAACTATTAATAATGATTGTGACAAAAACAAACCTTTTAGATATTTTTCTTTTAGATATCTTTTAGAAACAATTTAGATGCGCGAAAAAAAAGATTCCGTGAATTCTTAACCGGGTGCGGCAGATGCCGATCGGCGCCTAAAAGTTTCCTATTGAGGTGCGGCGGACGCACATCGGCGTCCCGTTGAAAAAGGCGACCGCAACCGAGAAGAAATCGTAGTTTGGAGTGCCGCATTAAATGGGTTACTTAGTAGGCATTGGAGCCGAGGCACGCTCGTGCGACGACGTACTTACTTAAAAATGGGTTGTGTAATAATAATTAATTAATTAGTAATATTTATTTAAAAAAAAAGATATTTATTAGCAATACGATACATTTTGTATCTTATAGTTTACATATTCCATCACAATAACAAAAAAATACCCTCTTGTTCTTATTAACATGCATAATGTTCTCATTTTCATGTATAATGTTCTTATTTTGAATAATCGTCCCTGAAAGGAAAAAATGTTACTATTAAAATCATTTCTTAGGCTGCGACCTAAACGCCAGCGTCTAAAGCCTACCAAGCCTAGGTCACCGCACACATATCAACTTGGAAAGGGAACGTAACCGTATCGCTTCTCGCCTAACCGTCAACCGAGAGGCGCTAATACGGTTACGTTACGTTCATACGTAACGTCAGGTCTATTACGTCAGCAAAACCATTTTGTTGTCAATTTGTTTATTATTATTCATATCTCGTGTTCTAAGTGAGCTAGCGATACGAGTCAAACAGCTTATTTTGTTGCTAATTTGTTGCTATTTCGTAACGCAATTTTGAAAGTGTATTCGTTCGTCGTTGTTTTGTTTGTTACTTTGTTCTTCTTCCACATCAAATCGGATCAACGGATAGATGTGATATTTAGTATGGCGATAGTTGAAGGACTGAAGAGTGCTATCGGCTCATTTTTATATTTTTTTCTACCACGCGAGCGAAGCTGCGGGTAACAGCTAGTATTTCAAAAAAACTTTACCATTCGTGTTATCAAAACTACACTTCAAACATTCAAATCCGCTAATTCGTTAAAGCTGCATGGAATTTTGTCAAGTGGAGAAGAATTTTGTCGAGTGTACCGTGGAGACCCTTCTCGACATCTCTCCCCGGTTAGATGGGAAAGATACATTCCGATATAATGTGTAATAATTAATTACTATTATTGTCTTTTCAGAAGGAAACCCCCAGCTCATGCGCGATCATTTCAATGACCTCGGCGTTATATTGCATGTTTAGCTCAAGGCTGATCAACCTTTTTCACAAGTGGGCCGAACAAAGGTTCTGAGATTTGCTGATTGGCTACTCACTGTGATTCATGACATTATTGGGCTCTCATCATCATTTGGCCTGGAGTTGAGAAGCCTTGGTGTAGCTCATTATGACAATATAACTGGGGCCTAAGTAGCGGCATGGTGCCTCTAGTCGATATACAAACACATTTTGGCTTCAGGTCAACTTACTTCTCTTTCGAGCGCCGCTGAGCAATCTTGTAGATGCGCTTCAGCTCAATCAGCGCTCGCATGATAACTACGAGCTGTTGCTCATAGTCGGACGTCTTGACGTCAATCGGGAGTTTCTTCTGCTTGCATATCTTGACGTACAGACTCCAAATGGCCGACCTCACGTGGCACTGTTCCACGTGGCGTTTGACCGCCGTCGCTTTCAGCCTGTTCAACGCCAGCTCCCATTTTATAACGCGGTTCCTCGCTTTATCGTACCGCCACTGTTTGTAGCAAATAGTTGTGTTAAGTAATATAAAAAGAGTTTTAAACTAAAAATATATGCAATTTGTTAATTTTGATTAAGTACCCAAATATGTACTACCTGGGAGGTACCTCCGGTCTCATGTTACCGCTTAAAGTGACAACCAAATTGTCATATTTCGTACGCTGTGTTATCTGGTGGCTGGCGGGGCGGGAGGAGTAAAAAACTATAACAATTGTGTGAATGTCTGTGGGCGCCGAAAATCATCAAAAAGCTGCTCGCTTGGCCCCTTATACAATAAAAAAACCTTGAATGATGAGGATCTCTATGGGCATATAGAGACCATCAGGATTTAGCGACGTATTCCTTGCGTAAGCATGCACTTATGACGCTCAGGCGAAAATTATTTATTTTTGTGTGATAAAATGAAATAGCGAAATATCGTAAAACAAATGTTGTTCTTATCTGTATCTGAGTTTGCTGGTGTTTTACAAAATATAACTCTGTATAATAAAAAATCCTCACACGAAGATCTGCCAGGACATTGTTGAGGCCCATGATGGACATTTTCTTCTCCTCGGTGAGGGACGCGATTTGTTTTCGCGCGTTCTCCAACATCTCCAAGTCACGCTCTTGCCGGTCTGCCAAGGTGCTTTTTGCAGCAGCTGAAAAAATATAAAAGTATTAAAACTATTGTACTTTCATTATCAGTAGAATAACGAGTATCTATACATATAATAAAACAGTATAATTTTAGTGTCTGTACATTGAATATATTTACGAAAAACTAATTGGGGGCGATTTTAAAATAGTAACAGAACACTTTTCTATGATTTTTAATTTTTTTGTTTGTCTGTTTGTCCGTTTGTTCGGGCTAATCTCCGAAACTACTGGACGGATTTTAATGATACTTTACATTAATATAGCTTTCATATCAGAATAACATAATAAGTTAAAATTTTGAATAATTTTTGAAGTCCGAAATCCATGCGGACGAAGCCGCGGGCGGAAGCTATATTTAATAAAAGGGCAGTGTCATGCTGCTCTGTCGAATTGAGCCAGCACGATCGGGAAGACATCTTTCTCTACACGATTCCGCCGCAAAGTTTATTTTTAATTTAAACAAATTTAATAAATAATATATACCTGTCTATTTATATAAATGTAAGGATATTTCCTGTATTCTGTATTCCTGTATATTAAAAAAATGTATCTACAATACTAGCTAGGAAGTTTAAAGAACCTACCAAGTGCTTCATATCGATTCAGTACGTCCAAGGGTTGTTTAAATTCCGGATACTCGCGAACGACTGACATTAGATAATCCTGGAATATGAACACAATTTATCAGAAATATAAATACCTAGGTACATCACTACATAATATAAAACAAAGTCGCATTCCGCCGTCTGCGTGTCTGTATGCTTAGATTTAAAATTACGCAACATAATATTTTGATGGGTTTTTTTAGAGAGTGATTCGAGAGGAAGGTCTATTATATTATGTTTAATAACATCGAATGTAACGCGTGGTAAGCCGCGGGCAAAAGCTAGTAATATATAAAGAAAATCGTTTATGTACCAAGATGTCAACAATTAGTGGTCCGTATGTCGGGGTCATTTTATTCTTTTTTTTAATTACTTGCATGTAATTAGGACTAGTTTATTAAGTATTACCTAAGTAAATTTTACTTATTAACTTTTTCTTTATACAGGGTTAAATGTAATTAACGCAAGACTTCTTGCAGGTAGCATGTCTACATCAATACCAACAACATTTGTTCTACGACTTTTTACGAATCTAGATAAAAATCACAAAAAAAAATAAAAACAAAAAATGTTTGCACCCTCTGTTATTCATTACTCTGTATCTTGTAAAAATGACGCGCGGGAGCCCCTATCTTGCCGCGCGCGTTTCCCGCGCTATTTTCTTAGCCGCACGCAGACTAAATGATAGTTCAGAGGCAATATATTAATTTTGTATGGGAATATTAAAATTTTAAAACTATTAATTTTCAAAAGTCGTAGAACAAATGTTGTTGGTATTGATGTAGACATGCTGCCTGCAAGAAGTCTTGCGTTAATTACATTTAACCCTGTATACTTAGGTACTTACAAAATCTTTGACAATGCGGAGTTTAAAAATCTAAGTAAGTATAATATGTTCATTATTAAGTCATTTACTCACATATTTTTTAAAGAGTTCCATCATAGGACATCGCGACAACTCAAAGTTCCATGCCCACCACCTCGATATTGCTAAATGTACTGTGCGGTATAAACGCCATTTTTTACCGCGTACTACTATGGAACCAGCTGCCTCCCTCGGTATTTTCGATCGGATACGACTTAGGGATCTTCAAGAAAACGGCATTCGTCTTTCTTAAAGGCCGGCAACGCGTTGTAAGACACCTAGTTTTGCGGATGTCTATGGGCGGCGGTAGTCACTAACCACCTGCTCGTTTGCTATATCATAAAAAAAGAGTGTAATTTGAATCAATTCTTCAATTAATCTTTTCAAAAATTGAATCCAATCACATATCTGTAGCACCTCGTATATGGTGTAGGCAGCCACTTGTTTCTCCATCAGCCCCCGTACTTCCTCCATCTCAGCAACCCTTTTTTTCATGGCTTCTGTCTCGATGGTCTTCCGTTCCAAAACCTCCTTGTCGGCCTCCATTTTACGCTCGGCTCTGTCGCGCTTCTCTTGATTTTCCCTAATGAACTACACATATGTTTTTGTTACAAGTTACTGCTGAGTAAATAAACTTTTATGTACTTACTTATCAAGTAAGGGAGAGATTTATATCATCATGTAATATGAGCAAATCTTTGACATTACGATAAGTAGGTCCATATCGTACGAGTATTTGCTCATATGAAGTGATGAAATCTTTCTATAACGATCATTATTTTTTTTTTTTTTTTTTTTATGGTATAGGGGGGCAAACGAGCAGTTGTAGCCATTTTCATGACTACCGACGCCCATAGACATCGGCATATAGACTATACAGATGCGCTGCCCCCCTTTCTCCTCCCACCTCCATGGGCCACCGGCTACTTACACACCGCACGAAACGCGACAACACAGCTGTCACTTCACGCACTTCACACTTCTCGTGTAAGCGAGAGGTACCTCCCCGGTCGTGCCGGCCCAATTCGTCTGCATGCAAGCATGCAGCGTGGCACTACCTCTTACTACTGCTCTCTTACTATTATGCTTCGAAGTATATACGGTAACATTATTAATACAGGTACTTAAATGTAATTTAATTTTTTTTCTATAAAATGATGCATTACAACAGCGGTCGGCTACCTTATGACAGGCAAGGGCCACAAGTACTTCTGATATTCACCTTAGAAGCCCAATTTACCCTTTTTTCTGGCCTCTCCCCCCAATAACTTATTTATAAGACATTCGCGGGCCGCAAGCAGGACGTCCGCGTCGTTACCTATATAACTATATAATATATAAATCAACGTTTACCTATACAGGGTAAGTATTTATTCAGTGCACAAATTACGATATGTTGTCTACATACATAAAGCAACATTAACTACACTTTTACTTTCGATCTCCAATAAAAACTCTATGTCCTAGGGCCAGTTTAATGTTTCCAAAAAATAACGAAGTGTATGGACACCCTACTATCTCTCACTTAATACCTACATGGTGTCGTGTCCCCGCTCGGTCGGCGAGCGGCGAGCTGCGCGGGCGGTGCCTTTGACAATACATTTTGCAAATGTGGAATATTCTTGATAATATAATTAAAAAAAAAATATTACTTTTTTTTGCGGAAATGTACTTAGTTATCGATATTTATCACGCAGAAAAAAATTGTGCACTGAATAAATACTTATCCTGTATAATAAGTATTTGGTAGGTTTGAGAATGCCAAATAGTGTAGGTGCATTGTTTATGTATTATATGCTTATGTATCTATTGTCCCGATATTCCTATGAAATCCAATGTTGCGCGGATGAAACTCTTCATCATCATCTGTAACCAGAAGACGTCCACAGCTGGACATAGGCTTCCTGCGGAGAGAGCAGCCCGCTGCGGAGCGACCCGTAGACTGATGACCTGTTCAGTCAGACTTGGGGCGCTCTCTGGGGGAGGCATAGTTCCAGCATCCACTGCTGGAGTCTGTTGCTGCTGATGTTGATGATGATATATTTCTATGATTACTGTAGCTAGTAGTAGTAGTAGTAGTAGTATTAGGTGGTATTAGTAGTACTAGGCAGGTAATTAGTAAACCTTATTGAAACTTATGAAAGACTCTCTCAGCAACACTTCCTTCGCTCGAAGATCCGTCCATTTAGCGTCCATGACAGCACGGTTCTCTTTCTCATCCTTTCTCTTTGCAGCAAGTTTTTCGTCAGCCTCTGCGAAATCTCGGTTGGCCTGTTCCATCAAAACTTGCGGCGTGGGCCTCGCCACATCCCAGACAGGGTACTTTCTACAAATTCGTAGGTATATAATAGGTGTAACTAATAGCAAAAAGCCAACATACGCCATCAAAGTATATACGCTCACAACGTATGTACTTTCGTAAAATTTATATAGTTTCTGAAAATCCTTTCTTCGTGCTCACTTACATTATGAAAGGATCCCCTGTCTAAAGCTTCAAGGTTTTAGACAGTCGTTTCGGCTGTGGGTTTATATACTATTCTATTGGTACTACTACTATACTATTCTAAGGTTGCCCTTTATAGACAAGGTTGATAAAAGTGAGAGGCACTAAATTAAACCACATATACTAGAAGTGCCTACAGTTAAGTAATCCGAAACTATTAAAAAAATCTACGAAAATATCTAGCGAAAAAATGTATTCATGCTTTGTACTAGCGCGTACAACCTCGCACGGAGTGAATGACCCCGGCCGCCCATAGTTGACGATCAGCTGACGTACGGCGTGATCGGAGCAAGAAGAAGCTTTAAGAAATTTCTGTGGCTAAACTACTGCTCTGATTGCTCTGATTTTTCTTGTGTAGCCTGGAAATGATACACTAAAAATGTGGTTTCATTTAATGCCTCTCGCTTTTATCAACCACATTTACGTTTTTGGGATGGTAGAGAAATAAAAAAACCCTAAAACCTATCAATGATCTCATGGGTAGGTAAGTAGATAGAGATGCCTAAATAAAATATTTTTAAGTACTAAAAGATGAGCAATGCAACTTACTTCATCATCCCCCTCGACGGATCTCCACCTTGTCGTGGTGAGGGGGCTTAGTAACCGTGGCTTGGACTACCAAGCCAAGAGGTATCCCAGGAGTAGGGATGATCGATATTCATCGATGTTAGAAAAACATCGATGTTAACGTTTTCAAAAACATCGATACATCGATTATATGAGCATAACATCGGAACATCAATGTTATGAGAAAAATATTTCAAATTATGAACATTATATCGCTTTTTGAAAAAGCAGAAACTATGACAAAGACAAAAATAAGATTTCTGTCTCTTTTTTCTAACGTAGTTCGCTATAAGTATATATCGCTTTCCCTTGCTATTATTAAATAGATGTCAGTTTTAGATTATACTGCAGAGTGCAGAGATGTCCTTGCAATCATGGACTCATGACATCCGTGTATCCGGACAGTAACACTTCCTACTTCTATGGCTTAAACCAGAGAGAAGATTATCACTACGTATAACAAACAAACAACGATTTCTTTCCAAAAACATCGATGTTTCCGAACATCGATGTTTTCCTTTCAATGTTTATCGATGTTTAAGGGTCGATGCTAATATCGATGTCAACATCGATGTTTTTCTAACATCGATCATCCCTACTCAGGAGGGGACGCACCAAGTGGACTTAGGGCCCGCTCTGGATGCGTCAGTGGAGGAGGGATCGCGGAATATGAGGCGTATCGGTGTGTCGTTGCCGAGCGCTCTGTCTGCCGCGACCGAACGGGGGCGCACCGTCTGTTGCGTTGGCGGTGGGGCCGCAGAGGAAAAGGAGATGAGGTGTGTCGTTGTCGTCTTCCCTCTCCCTGTCCTCTGCGGCCGTATAATGGTAGGCGGGGTGGCGGTCTCGGGGTTGTCTTGAGAATAGGGGCCTTGGAAGTAAGGCGCGCCTTTGTGTTTTCTGGCGCACCTTGCTGTTGGAAGGGAGCTCCATGATCCACGTGGAGGGGCTGCGGGTGCGGCCGGTACCGGCGAGTTCGTGAATGAGTGCGAAAGTGTGCCCGTGTCTCCGTCGTACGGTGCAAGAAGAAAGTACAGTGGGGGTGAGGATTACCCACTTTAAAAAAAACAAAAAAACTTACTTCACCATCATCAGCCGGAGAACGTCCACTGATGGACATAGGCCTCCTGTGGAGAGAGTACCTATATATATATATTTATAATAACTTACTTCACCATCCTAGAATATTCTGCAAGTGATTTAAAATATTCGGCGGTAGACTCGACTGGCGGTCCATGTGGTATGACTGTAGGTGCTAGATCTTTATTAGCACACTTCTTCATCTTCTTGATTTTTGATCTTCTAAATTTTTTTGAATATCTTCGACTGCAATATACAAGTTTTGTTAAGCGCTACAATTTTCTTTGCTAGCTATGATGTGCTTTTTTAAAAAAAATCATCTAATAAAATAAATTTGTAATGAAAATCATTAAAGCACGTTGCCAAGTAACCAACATAGATAGTTACTTGGTATACAATAGATAGTTACAGTATATATACTGTATTATCTATGGACTATGATATAGATTAAGAAATTATAATCCATGCGCGTCAACATGGCACCTGACTCCAATGAATGATGTTTATAGTACTGAGTGAAAAAAATATTCCCTAATATTATGGTAATCATAATATGGATATATCAACATTTATGTTGTGCTAAGCCTTTATTATGATCTTTAATGCTGTGGCTACACGGGACGGATGGACGGATTTAGTGCAGAGATAGAGAAATTAAACTTAAAAGTAATATTATAGAATATACCATATACATTTATTGAAGTAAAACTTCTACACGCGCGCTTGACTTGGGGAGTAAGCTGGCGAGAGCGTTACAAAAATCACACATCGGGCGAGGCCAATGGAAGTTGTCATTCAAATTCGATTTAAGTAAAACTTTTTTGTATTTATCAAATAAATATCTTAGACTGCCTAGCCGCAATCTCCTCGGCAATACCGGAAATAGTCAGGTCGTTACCATCTGTTATAGTTGAAAGATTTTCGATCGAAAACATCAAGCATCGAGTTAATTTTGTCGATTTCGTTTTTCATTTCTGTGCAAAAAAATGTTATGGAATCAGTCGAGTTTATTTACCGTAGCCT
The DNA here is from genome assembly GCA_001625245.1 of Calycopis cecrops. Taxonomy (NCBI): domain Eukaryota; kingdom Metazoa; phylum Arthropoda; class Insecta; order Lepidoptera; family Lycaenidae; genus Calycopis; species Calycopis cecrops. The sequence goes on along the minus strand of LUGF01033752.1, from coordinate 231,084 downwards.
TAATGATGAAAATTTCCTGAGAACTTTGGAAACTCTGGGAAGGCCGTCGGAGCAATAGCGGCAGTAATATTTCAGCTTTCGGTTTGATTTTAGTGCAAGGCTTCTCTGGTCAGTCGCAAAGATGTCATCACAATCGAAGTGTACAAGACATCTGCAGCTCTCACAAATCGCATGTTTAGTCAGCTTCTGTAGGTCAATTTCAACATGACATATCGCATACGGCTCGGTCAGCGCCTGCTCTTCATCAAACAAGGTACGTGAATCCGTCATCGCGAAGCAAGCCAAAATCGTTGGCTTATTTATAGCACTGAAAGATAATGTATTTATTAAGATAGAGGG
>LUGF01033752.1:217224-230214 GCA_001625245.1 Calycopis cecrops | reverse complement strand
AGTACATAATTAAGTATTTGTAAATTTGATTACAGTTCAAAGTTATGGAGCAGAAGTGGGGTTACACAAACCAGCCTGGCCACCACAACCACATTTACTACCACCTTTAGATACACAAAAACCTATAGATGTGAAACATCTGAAACCGGAAATTAAATTAGAGCCTACAGATTCACAAAAGAGATCACACCCCGAAAATGATATGATGGTAAATAATAAATATAATTAATAATAGCAAGTAGTAACTAGTAAAATTATATCAATAATATTATACTTTAGCATATTGTTGTTAAAGTTCACCTCTTAAACAAAAAATAGCAACATTTCAGGAAAGTAAAAAAAGTGCATAATTCAACATCATCAGCTGGAGCATGTCCTCTGCTTTCCCCATCAAATGCGGCACAACCAACTCCCTACCATCTTAACCAAGCCTATAATCCACTGTTTTGAATGCCATAATACTAACATTACAATAAAAATATAAATTCCTAGTTTGTATCATAATAATAGTTACATCTAGTATAAAATTATTGAATTTTTGAAAAAAATTGTTATAAAGCTGTATGAGAGTCACTTAAATATCTGCTATACAAGGTTGATAAAAGCAAGAGGCATTAAATTAAACCACATATACTATAAGTCTAATCCGAAATTATTAAAAAAAGTTACGGCAAGTACTTATACGAAAATACTTTTTTCAAAAAAGTTAAATAGCGAAAAAATGTGCTTGTGCTTTGTACCGGGCGGCTGCACCTCGCAAGGGGTGAATGACCCCGACGGACTAAGGGGGGCCGGACACTTGATCACCTGATGATAGATTGTGTGACAATGTGCGATGTGAGAAAAGGCTTTAAAAAATTCCTGAAATGAAATAGTTTTTATTCAAAATGGAATTACAGAAATTACTTTTTGAACATCAGGTCCTGTGGCTAAACTATTGAACTGATTTTTGTGTACCCTGGAACTGATGCACTAAATATGTGATTTCATTTAATGCCTCTCGCTTTTACCCAACCCTTTCAACCCTGTATAACTTATTTAATGTAGGAACTACATGAACTATTTGTTAAAGAAATTAAAAAGTTTGTATTAAAATACCTGCATCATACAGCTGCATCAGTAATGGCTATTTTTAAATACTTGCGAAAGAAATCACGATAACTGAGAATGAAGATGTCACTAACATTCTTAACGTAAATCTAAATATAACAGAAGATAGCAGTTTTACTGTAATGTCAACTCTACAGTCTGAGAAAAATATCTATCATGGATAATACGGACCAAAAATTATGGATGATGTAATCCATTCATTTTTGGGGTCTGAGATCCTGGTCATGGTCAGAAAACAAGTAAGACACATAAAACAAATTACTTTTTATGAGTAATACATCATAAGTGGGCGTGCAAAAAATTTCTGTTTTTGGTTGGTATCGGTTTTCAATGCAGATTATTGTTATTTCCATATGCACAACTGTAAAAACAACTATGTTATGGCTAATGCTAGATTTAGAGAATTAAAAATTGTAGCTATGTGACTTTTGAAAATAATCAGTTTATGTACTTTATGTAAGGCGTATAAAAACATAGGACAGTATGTACTCTTCTGTAAATCTTCCCTTATAAAAGTCTAAATATGATTAAGTTGTATAGTCAATGCAAGTTCACAACACCAACTTTGCCACACATGAGCATGTGAACCAAAGCAATAGACCAGGTTTTCATACGAATATGCTCACAATAAAATGGTGTGCAGGACAGTGTTAAAATTAAATAATGACATGTTGCCTGATTGAAACATTGAATAATTCCTATCTATTAATGTAAGAAATCCATAATCATCACAAATCGATTTATATTATAACAATAACTGTCTGTATTTTAAGGTTCTATGATAGTTAAATTATCTAATATTTGATATTGATGTAATAAAATAATATAATTATGCCATTTATTTCCATTTTAGTCTGGAGATCTGGATCAGCCGAAGATTAAAATTAAAACTGATATTTTCAAGCCAGATGAGATAGCGCAACGCCCCCCGATTGATAAAACTCATGGCAAGTATAGATGTAATAGATGTAAATTGTTTTTTGTCTAGCTATAAAGTAGGCTGGTAGAATTGTGTATTTTTGATCACTTTAGTAAATTATCATATTTTATCTTATAATAAATTTATAATTTCAGAAATATCTCACAAACCCCTGGACATTGTAAAATCGTTAGAAACATCAAAAGGTAAACTATATTTTTTTACTTCCTACTAATAGACTAGCTAGTGTGACTATGTACAAGTGGACTTTAATTTAACATACCTTAGGAACGATGATATAGAAAATCTAATTGCATCATCTTATGATACATCTTTCATAGCTAACTCAAAAAATCCTCTCTAGAGGGGAGAGTTTTTTACCTGTCAAAAAATTTGCAAAAACTTAAAATTGTTAATTTGTTTTATTAACAATGTTGTATTACTTATTGTTCCTATTAAAATAAGCATTTGAATGTTGTCATAATGATATACAAGGTTGACAAAAGCGAGAGGCATTAAATTAAACCACTATATTTACTATAAGTGCCTACAGTTAATCTGAAACTAATAAAAAAAGTTTTGTTTGAAAAAAGTATTTTCGTTGACTTATACGAAAATGTTTTTTCCAACAATTTAAATAGCGAAAAAATGTAATCAAGCTCTTTACCGGGCGGCTACAGCGAGCACGGGGTGAATGACCCCGGCCGGCCATAGTCGACGATCAGCTGCGGTACAGCAGTAGTGAGAAAAAACTTACTATTGCTCAGATTAATCTGATTTTTGTTGTGTAGCCTGGAAATGATACACTAAATAATATGTGGTTACATTAAATGCATCTCGTTTTTATCAACCTTGTATGCCTGATAATAGTAATCAATGTTTATAATGTCAAACTAACTATACATAGCTGTTTTGCATACATAATGTATGCGTAATACAATGCCACATCAATCAATATAGAAAAGTGTACAAATATATTTTTTGGACTAGGACCCCTCCCTTTCCCACTATCATTTATCCCTCTAGGGTTTTGTGACAAACTTCTGAGGTTTCTAAATGCATAGTGAGTAAGAAAATATACATTGATTTTTATATAAAAGATTGATAAAAGCGAAAGGCACTAATTAAAACTACCTATACTATAAGTTTTTACCTACTGTTAATTCATACTATTTAAAAAAAGTTTACGCGAAGTATACGAAAATACTTTTTTCAAAGAAGATAAATAGCATAATAATTAAGAAAAAATGTAATCATTCCTTTGGACTGACGGAGACAGCGAGCGGCAACCTCGCACGGGGTAATGACGCCGTCAGCCGGCGCAGTCAGCTGACGTAATACAGCGTACACGAAGTGAGAAAAAATTAAGAAAAAAATCATTTGGCAGAAGTTGCTCTGAGTGATTTGATTTTTTTTAAATATGTGGTTTTAATGCCTCTCGGTTTTATCAACCTTGTTTAACATAGATAAAAAAATAATTATGCCATACTCTTCCAATAATCATAATGTCATCAGGATTTCCACACAACAATGACATTATAGTTTTATGTTAATTCTTTTTTATATTTATTCAAATATACCTGTTTTTTCAGATGATTGTCAAACTATTCCGAGAATAGAAGGCATAGACAAGCCTGCTGGTAAGTAATTTTTAACTTGAATAAATAAAATCCTGTCCTATATTTGTTAGAACATAACTGCTAATATTTGGCCACTACATGTGACAACTACATTTTATTTTATTTATTGGCTTCATACATTTAACAGAAAAAAATGATGCCATTCAAGAAGGTGTTGCTCGAGAAACTTCAAGACCACCAGAACCATTGCACAAAACATCTGACCAAAGGTATTTACTTCATAGTTATCATAAAAAAGGGTATGTTTAGCACCCATTTTTGAGTTGTAATTAATTCACAGCTATATGTAGGGAATTAAAGTAGTGGATGTGGAATATGTTTACACTTTGCAGCATGAATATGCAGAATGCAAGCTTAAAAACTTTTTATTATGAGACCAACGTACCCGTTGCTTGGATATGGTTTAGCTTCTATACAATGTCACAGTACCTCGTACTAGATCCAGTATAGTTACCACTTGTTTACATTAAACTGAACAGTAATTATAGCAATGATTATACAGGGTTACTTTTAGGTCACCGGTCAAATTTTATAATAACGAAGTAAACATCATTCCAAGGGTGTGTTTTAAATTTTATCGTCTAATTGTAATATTTTGTTAAATAAAATTCGATTTGATAGATAATACGAGAACACTGATGATTGCTTATTGCGGACTGACTTAATAGCGAAATTAACACGGTTCATATTTCCGGTGCGTCGCTGACTCCGTACATATGTGTTGTAAAATGATGTTTTATTGCCAATAAGCAAGCTAAGACAACTTCAGACGGACAGACCATTCATTTGCAAACTATTTTTTCCCCTTGTCTGTATTACGCTTTTCAATAATCAACAAAGTTAATTGACCATGACAAGCTACTGTGTGATTAGATTTGATTATAATTTATTACTGTATCAAATTGAGATTTGTATTCGATTTAGATATCTTAAAATTATTTCATATGATTTCAATACTTTGTTTGTATATTTTAGGCTGTAGCTTTTATGCTTTATAAAGTTGGCACTTTCATGTAACAAACCTCTTAGGGACAATGGCTATGATTGCCATAAATTTCTTTTACGTTCGTAGTAAGTACATACAAGGTTGATAAAAGCAAGAGGCATTAAATGAAACCACATATTTAGTGTATCATTTCCAGGGTACACAACAAAAATCAGATCAATCGGAGCAATAGTTTAGCCACAGGAATTGTCTAAAGTTTTTTCTGCTACTGACTACCTAGCTGATCGAGCGCCCGGCTGCTCTTAGTCCACCGGGGTCATTCACCCCGTGCGTGCTGTAGCCGCCCGGTACAGAGATTGATTACATTTTTTCGCTATTTAACTTGTTTGAAAAAAGTATTTCCTTATACTTGCCGTATATTTTTTTAAATAGTTTCCGATTAACTGTAGGCACTTAGTGTATGTATATGTGGTTTAATTTAATGCCTCTCGCTTTTATCAACCTTGTATAAAACCTTGTAAAATAGCTAGCATCTTTAACAAACATTTGTTCTACGTCTTTTCATAATTCGCTATTTTATTTTTCCATCCAAAAATAAATATGAGTTAAATTTTTCGTCCGAGTAAGTAAATGCATAGGTAAAGTAAGGTCAACAAACCTGTGACAGGTTTGTTGACTGACAGACTGTGACCTGTGACAGGGTGTGGTGGGAGTCTATCAGCTACCCACATGCGCGGGCCACTCGGGACTTGCAAATGTGACCACAGTACATTAAAAACTCGTCAAGTTGTAGAATATGCTCTGCTATCTACATAATATGAGATATTGCTGGTTTTTTTAAATAATCCCGAATATGTCAGAATGTACCTATATCTAGTTGTTACTCATGTGACTTTTTTATATTTTACAGTGAAGATGACAGAAAACCTTTTAGCAGCCCGGAACCCTCGACCCCCGGCCACACCCCGACAAAAACACCCGGACTAGAGGTGAGTGTGCAATAAACGTAAAACCTCCTTTTTATTCTACGAAAGGGCGTGTGTTATCGAGTATAATCTACCTAATATTCCATTCTCATATTTCAAGAACGGTTTTTATTGGTAACCAAGTGTTCATAGAAATGTAAAAAAGAACAAAAAACAAACAGTGACCAAATGAAGCCCCAAATGTTAAATTGAATATATGTATATTATGTCAAAATCATTACTAGGTGCCGTAACCATGTTTAATTAAAATACTCTTAATATGTAACATACTCTAACGATTTAAATTAGTTGAATTAACCACAATTTTTTATCCCCGATCTATCAAACTCCCGAGTTATTTTGTAAACAAAGGTACAAGTTGGAAGCGGACGACATGAGGTTGCAGCAGACGACGTGTCGCAGCGACACTACTGGTTTCTATGTATTTCTATGAAATTACCTCTGTAGTTAGCGACACGAAGCTAGCGACGCGTCGTCGAGCGGTAGACGCCAGTGTCGTCCGACCGCGGATCAGTAGTATTTTAGAGATGGGCAAAATGTATCACTGACAAGAAAAGAGTGATATATATTACTTCCTAATTCCCATTATGGATTTTATTTCATTGTCATAAAGCACAAAATAGTTATCAATTGGATTCCATCTGCTGTTGCCATCTGTGGTAGGGTTCCAATAATTCATGACCGCGACGTGTCGCAACGACGTATCGTGACGACATGTCGCTGCGACACGTCGTCTGCTGCAACCTCATGTCGTCCGCTTCCAACTTGTACCTTAACGGTTCTTACAATCTTATGGTGACATAATATATAAAATACTGATGACAAAAAGTTACATTTAAGGGAATGAGATCATCAAGTTTTCGACTTGGTAGGTTATAATCGCTAACACTGTTCATGAGATACTGCCTGGTGGGAGACAGACGAACAAGGGAGTCGCAAGTACATGGCAAAGCCTAATTAATACTAAGACTGACTTAAAGAACGCGAGTTCTTGCCCTTTGAGTACGGAACCCTAAATACGACTACATTTATTACATATCCGTACCAAGTAATCTGCCGATAACCTGGAATAATCTTAAATTTTTATTATTATGACATTTGTAGCCAAAGAAGCGCGGGCGCCCTAAAGGATCGACAAACAAGCCGAAGCCCCCGGGCACGCCGGTCAGGGCTCCGCTGGGCACGCCGCGAGGTCCCGCGCCGATGCCCCGCGCTGCCCCCGTCGGCCGACCCCGGGCCCCCAGCTACCAGTATGCCATACGTCCCTTCCGGAAAGACTTCTCGGGCATACAGTTTAGAAGGTAAACTTATTCTTACGTATTTATTACAACTACGAATATTTGTTATAGAGCCTTTTTTTTAGTACTGAATGGCTACTAATTAAATTTACGTTTTTCGAATTAGCCTATAGCTGTCCACTGCTGAACGTAAGCCTCCCCCATAGAGCGCCAACCATCCCGATATTGGGCAATCCGCATCCATCCTAGTGATGCGACTCGATTCACTCGAGTCACATTTTTACTCGAGTGAAGGAACAATCTTACTCGAGTGACTCGAGTCGCAAATTCCTACTCGAGTCGCATCACTAATCCATCCGCACCTTTCTTAACTCGTCACACCATCGTTAATTTACGTTTATCTAGGTCGATTAACTTTCAAAAGGAGTGTGTTGAAATAATTTAAAACAGGATTCTTATCCTATCTTGCATAAAATAGAGAGGGTGTGACTGGTCATTCTCTCATCCCGCTATTATTCCGTGTTTGTCAGTTATCCAGTTATATTCGGCAACAACGGCCGGGCAGAAACGCTTGTTTTCTATTAATAGCCGCGGAATTGTGGACTTGACACGAGAACACAATGAAACCAGAGACGGCGCAAACGGTTATGCAATTCTAAATTCTAGGGAATATTTACCCATCAGGTTTCCATAGTCCGTTTAAATTCTAAAGATTAGCGCACAATAGCACATACACGAAGTGTCGCGTCGCGTTCGGCTCTATTGAAACACGAGTGATTCTGTGTTTGCAGAATACCCATGAGTACTGTCATAATTGGAAAATGGAAGTGAATGTGCTACAGACAGATGATATACATACAGATGCCGATAGATGTGTAAACTTGAAACTATCAAGTAACTATGACCCGTATTTTGTAGCATATACGTGTAGCGCGCTGCCCTACGACTCAGTAAAGTGGAGCTTCTATTCCTCTTTTCTGTTCTACATGTCGATACGCGAACTCGTAACATTCTCCTCTCTCCTAAAGATATAATTCCGATTTGAGCTGCAGACTGCAACCGCGTGCGACACGCGGCTTGCGGCTGCGATAGGCCGCAGTGCTCCCCGCGTGTCGCGGTTGCTTTTTGTTACTAGGTACATGCCAAAAAAAAAGAAAAACACATGTTTTATTTATAAGTCAAATTTTAGAAGGATGTTAAGCAACTCTGTGCAGTCCGCGACATCGCTGGCGCACGTACGACGCGTCGCGTGTTGCCACGCTCGGAATCAGTTTCATTGAGGTTCATAGAGATTAGTGATGTCGTTTGCAGTTTGCGGTCTGCTGCGGGATTATACCTTAACACCGCTATGAGTTTGTTGTAGAAGCTCGCGCGTCCAGATTACGCTATTCACGCGTGAGTCGATTCGCGTATATCAATTTTCGGCCAGATACCGCGTTTCACGCGCGTATTTTACCCTAAAAAATTTCGACTATTTCTTTCAAGTTTTAGGAACTTTTTATGGTTCTATTGCAATAATTTGATTCCATAACCTATATGGCATTTTTTTAAACTTCATCAATAAAATTATTATTAGAACTAAATACTTACGTGAAATCTGTTCGTACGTGGAAAAGAATTTCTTTTTTTTTTAATTAGTTCTTGACGCTACAGCGGCGTCCGAGTATCTCGACACATCGACAGCTCGCGTCTCGCTCATTATATGCGATGTACGTGCGAGTGATAGAACGCGACGCCGCACCTGGACGCGACGTATCTAGCTCTGTTATCTCGGCAACGCGCGAGTCCACTCGCGTAAATCGCTTAGTCTGGACAGGCTCTAAACAGCGTCTTTAATAACGTGTTTGTTGTCAGGCGGTGGAGCGACGACTGCTTGGACTCGTCGCACATACCCAACGAGGTGTACTTCGGCGACGTGCCGGTGCCGCTGTCCGTGCTGCACAACTACTACGACGCGCACGCCGAGCGCGAGCGACTCGCGGCGCAGGCGGCGCACATCGCCGCGCAGAAGGCCGCCGCCGCCAAGCTGGCCGCCGCCAAGTTGCAGGCGCGAGCCGTCGTCTCGGGAGAGGTGCGTGTACTACGCAGTAAGAGGTAGTGCCACGCTGCATGCGTGTAGCCGAACTGGGCCGGTACCTCTCGCTTACTCGATACCAGCGTAAAGTGACAGCTGTGTTGTCGCGTTTCGTACGGTGTGTAAGTAGCCGGTGGCCCATCGAGGTGGGAGGAGGAAGGAGGGCAACGCATCTATCCTGGGTAGTCATGAAAATGGCTCAGACTGCTCGTTTGCCCCCTTACCTATACTTGATGTTTGTGTGCATGTGAGTTACACACCCTAGAATGTGTCACACTCATCCCATATTTCACCCACGCTCGTTCTTTCACACTGTAGTGTTGTATATTTACATCCTCTAGTGGACATGGAGCACCGATGACACACCAGAGTCGACACGCCTACCTCATAAGTCATAACACATTAAAGCGAAATCCCTGTAGTTATGAAAGGCCAACGGGTGGCACATTTCGTCTATGCTCGTTCTGTGGACAGATATTACGATCTCTCTGCTCTATACAGTATCCTAAAATTACAATTTGCTTGTCACTGCCTATGGAAGATAGTTTAGCGATCAGTAACTCGTGGTATTGACTCGTGTGGTATTGCAGGTGACGACGGTGGACTCGTCGTCCGACGACGACTCGTCCGGGTCCTCCGGCAGCGACTCGGACGACAGCGACGAGGTGAGGCTAATTATTTATATACAATATTGTTATGTTACATACTCATGTCATGTCGTGTCACGACATTGTTTAAAACATGTCTCACAGTATGATTATGTTACTTAGGGATCATTCAAGTGTTATGTAAGCAGATTGTTTGTAATTTTTAACCCTCTCTTAACAGCAAAAAACAGTGTATAACATATTAATTGAATTGGTAAAGAAATAAGCAAAGCGAGTACCCCCCGCCCCCCTTGAGTGACATTTAATACTTGAACGACCCCTTATAACATGACATGAGTCCTGATAATTCTATAAATATATTTGTATGTCATTAGTACGATTAATTATTAAAGACACAAAAATATATTTGCCTAGCGTTTCGAGTCATTGTATACAGATCGACATAATATGTCGATACAACTCGGTCGTAATATAATATGTGCACATGACTTCATATTAACGGTAAAGTGAGCGAACCATATTAACACTAACAAGCAACAGAAGAGGCATATCGAGTTGTAGAGAGGTGCATGCTAAAGAGCACTTGTGGTAGTAAATTAATAAAATGAGAATTAGACTATTGGAATATAATCTTATATGTGTGCGTCACATATATTGCGACCGAGTCGTGTCATGTACGTGTACGTTTGAATGGTTTTAAGTTACACTGGCGCAGAGTCAAAGGCGTCATGTTTTTCGCCTCAATCCCCTGCGTTCCCATCTGTTTTTCACATGCGTAAAATATATATCCCAGTGATACCATCAATTTTAATTTTGGGATAAATATTATAATTAATATGTATTTCCAGATTGTGTCAAGAAATTTGGCACAAATATAGATTATTTTGTGCTCAGTTTCATCTAAATTAATTCAGTATATATTCACGTGAAATAATAACAACACAAATTTTAACATTTTTCTATCACGCAATGATGGTTTCGCGCTGTAAATAATTTGTTTAATAATTGTAATATTTCCATCGTTGATCTCTAATTATTCATTTTTCTCACGCTTCGCATTAAAGATATCTATCCACATTAGTATTATAATGCGAAAGTGTTTATTTGTCCTTCTCTCACATCAAAACGGATCAACGGATCGATGTGATATTTAGTATGGAGATAGTGGAAGGTTTAAAGAGTGCCATCGGCTCCTTTTTATCGCTAAAAACCACGCGAGCGAAGCCGCGGGTAACAGCTAGTAAGGCGATGTTTGAGATCTGTAGAGGTGAATTGAACATTGGCGAAAAACATGGGGAGAGGCTCTGCGCCAGTACCAGTTGAGCCTCATACTAATGTGTCAGGGGGCGCCGCTAAAGCGCGGGCCCGGACGGCCGAAGGGCTCCAAGAGCTCGAGCCCGCGCACCAGCACGTCGGCGCCGGGCACGCCGGCGAGCGCGGGGGGCGGGGCGAGGCGCGGCCGGCCGCCCGTGCCGCCCGACCAGCGCCAGCCCGGCATCACGGACATGAAGAAGTTCTGCAAGGCCGCCGGCATACGCTTCGACTACAAGAAGCTTACCGAGGGTACGTACGAGATAATCGTGTAAGCGAAAGGTCGTGGCGGCCTAATTCGGCTACATGCAAGAATGCACTGTGGTACTACACCCTTACTGGTTCTGTTCACGGAACAGTAAAAAAGCATGGAAGTGTCAAGTGGGCGTGGCACACCTGCCTTAAATATGCGGCGTTACGATCAGTTAGGTCTTGCGTCAGTCGCCTAGCAACCACAGCGAGATGACATAATGTTCGTCGTCTACGTAAATCTTTGTATTTTGTAATTATAAGGCCATTAATGCCGTGGTTTGCCATTTTACGTGCCAAAATATTATCCTAATCATAAATCTTAATGATTATCACCAAAAAAATATCAATATTATGGTTTTTCTAAAATAAAAGTATTGCAAAAGTGGGTGGTTTATTTTTGCTTGATTGTTTATGTGACATATGCTTATTAGTGATCAACGATTTTCAACCAATCATTACAATTTACCTACTAATAGAAATTTGGACCATTCGCAACTCTAAAGGCCTGGCCACGGACACAGCGGTGCGAATTGCGGCGCGGTGAGCGGATCGTCTGTCTCTCTCTCACTCACGCGTCGAGTATTGCCTCGCCGCTCGCCGCGCCGCAAATCGCACCACTGTGGCCGTGGCATGACGCATACATTTTTTATGTCACGTCTAGCCGCTCACCTCGCGCTCGCCGCGCCGCAAATCGCACCGCTGTGTCCGTGGCAGAGCGGTAACAACATGACATTTACTATTTCCACTCTTTTATTACTGTTCAGTGGTTCTATTATTATGTCGCTGCAGACTCGATCATAAAGCGTGGGAGCGGTGGAGTTCACTCACATTCCATATGGGCAGGAGCATTGCCTAGTAAATTGATATCGATAAGTGCTATGTAATCATAAGGTTTTATCGATATCGATCTTGCGCTCGCGTCGCTAACGCACCACCCTAACCTGATAATAACGTCATGCACGAATTGCCCACTTAATTTGGAATTAGAACGGGGTAAAATATTATGAATTCGCGTCATGCTACGTCGCACACAAAAATGAAGCGTAAGTTAACTCGAATCATCACGGGTGTGCAACTAAATACAAGTCATTGTAACTTATAGTTTTAAGTTTTCACTTCTATCGGCTGTCTCAATGATTGCCTGTTATTTGTTTTAAATTTATAACCGCGTATGATGTTACCATCACCAGCGTCTTACATTTAAATGAGCTAGATTTTTTCCAGAATCTAGCTGTTTAGCATACTTATCAATGACAATTTACAATACATTTATTCAAACGAAATGACGAAATGATATTTTAAAGTATTAAATCATATATTTAGGTTGTACAAAAAATAAGGAGCGAGTGGCGAAAATGCTAGACTTGCTAACGGCTGCTGGCCTGGAGGGAAAACCGACCATAGAGAAGTGTAGAGCGATCAAACAGGCCAAGATAGACAAGAAGGAGCAGGAGAAACAAGCGAAAAAAGATGCGAAGGTCAAGAAAGAAGTAACCGGTAAGATACTTGACACAGCAAATATGTGCTATTCACTATATATTGAGTATAGTATAGCATTCACAACGATTTTTGGGTTATTACTTGATTGTTACGTATTTAAAACACACATATTTATTGTATTGCGTGTATTACACACGTTATAGTTGTATATTAGCGATGTAAATTACCAAATTCACTCACGCGTAATATGATACGTATCTGACGAATCTACCTATAATTAGGTATCATTGTATGCGCGTTGTAATAAGTCTATTTCATGAAAAGGAAACCTCTTAGTTGAGTGACTGTGGGAGATCTACAAGTCTGATATTTGTAGTTTAAATAGGTATTTTGTTTATGCAATAATTCAGTTGCGTCTCGCTAAAAATTTGAGATTTTGAATAATGACTTGGAATATCAAGGAGCT
>LUGF01033752.1:135272-164022 GCA_001625245.1 Calycopis cecrops | reverse complement strand
AATGAGGATGTGTTGTTGTAGCGCGTCGATCTCGGCGTGCGGCGACACTGAGGAGGAGGGCCAGCTGAAGCAGTACCACGTGGAGCAGCGGTTCGCGGACCGGCGGTACAAGGTCACTAGCGCCAGGACCTACTTCTACCTGAACGAGGCCGCCTGCGAGAAGAACATGGAGGCCTTCATGAGGAGCATAGACGCGGTCGCCGGTGAGTGGACACTTCAGCGGCGTTACAGTATGCGACATGGGAAAATATTTAGAGTTTTGTAGTTAATTTACGGGTTTTAACACGATTAAATATGACTAAAGCTACTAGCGACAACATATACCTTTGCTCGACATTACCTTTGGTCACGTGCCGACTCGGCTGGTAACCCGGCCGAAACGTCCAGCAATGGTAGGAATATGTTTTCCCTAACACCTTTAATAAATATTTTATCGTGTTAAAACGCGTAAAGTAACTACAAAATGTGTGACAAATGCAAAAGTCTCAAACAAGTATCTATTTAGAGTTTGGTCGTTAAATACTACGTAGCGCATGAAAGTGGAGCTATAAGCGTGTGCCACTAAATATAGGCCCATGGAGGGGGAGGAGGAATGGGGGCAAGGGATTTGTATAAATTCTATAGTCTACGCGGATTCTACAGGCATGTCTACCGACACATGAAAATGGCTGGACTGTGTTTGCCCCTTATATTAAAAAAAAAAATGTATATTCCTTTTATTTGATAATTTTAAGTTTTCACTTCTACCGGTAGTTCATACTGCCTATTCTTGTAGTATAATGGGCCATACTAGCAATCAGACATTTTCTTTAAGTACTGACGCTCGTTACAATGTTATCTCTCCCATCCAATGGACTAACAGAAATTCACCAATCAAGAAACTGACGCCCATACACATCAATAGTAATAAAATTTCCATCAAAAAGTGCAAATACATACCATCAACTAAGGAAAATCAACTGATTAGGTATATTTGCAGCTTAAATTATACTTTCCTCATGTGTTATCATTCGTGTACTACTCATATTTTAAATAGGTGTGCTTAATACACATACATGATTATTAATGCTTGAAACATGACATTATAAGTGATTTGTTATTGTTTGCTTGCAGTGTGGAGAAATTCCGATTTCCCGTAGGAATGAGAGATTTTACCGCAGTAAAAAGTGTTTTTGATGTTGATCAGGCTTAGTATCTATACACCACAAAAAGTTTCATTCGAATCCGTCCAGTCCGGACAAACAGACAAACGTACAAACAGACAAACAAAAAAATTGAAAATCATTGAAGTGCTCTAATACTATTATAACATCGCCCCCAATTTGTTTTTCGTAAATATATTCAATGTACAGACACACAAATTTTACTGTTTTAATATTTGTATAGATAGAGTAGCTGTACCGTGCGCGCGTTGCTATGCCACCAGCAGATAAGTCAGCATGAATTATCACAGCAATTTATAAAATGCATTGAAATTACACTGGTGCCATCTGTCGAAAAATTGGTCGCACCAACTTAGAATGCTTCGCAGAACAAATTTACTAAAGGTCATCAAATACATAGTTTACGATTCTAAACAGGACATATAGACAAACATTCCTTTATGTAGATAATACATCCTTGTCTATGAAACAATGGAAATACACATACAAAATTTCAACCCAATCGGTCAAGCCGTTTAGTACTTAGTTGACATACGGACAGCAGCGCCACCTAGCGGATCCAATTGTATTTTTTTAAAATCCAGGAAACTATCAAAATACCTATATAACATTTCAACCCAATAGGTTTAATCGTTTAGAAGCTTACCAGTTTCCCATGGGAATTAGCATATTCCTGCGGTAAAAAGTAGCCTATAACACTCAGTGACAATATCGGCTTCTGATGGGAAAAGATTTTTTCAGATCGGTCCTAAGCCTATTCATATCTAACAAACAAACAAATCTTTCCTTTATAAAATAGTATAGATATTATTAATAAAACATGTTATGAAATCAATTTTGTTAGTGGGACAGGCGACTGAAGGCGTCATTTTGCTAGTTTGCCCCTCTATAGTAAACCTACCCTATACTTAGCACGTGGCTAGGCCAACGGCGTGTGATTAGTCCAAAACGAAACCATAGCCGCGTATATCCGCCCCTAAGAAGGACGGCAGCTGGTGCCAATTCTCCTATAGCAAGGGTGTGCAAAGTTATTAACAGCTACAGTGACCAAATTGATATACACTATGATTCCCTGTCTAAAATAAAAACAACAATTCATAAGTGTCTTGCTCTAGAGTGGGTAATAAGTTTCTGAAATGTTTAATAGATATTATACTTACACTTTTTTCTTTGTTAATACTTGCATTTATAAGTGATATTACATTAGTTGATGTACAGTAAATATTCTTAGGTTTTTTTTTGTACAACACAATATGCATGCTGAGTTTACCTATAAGTAATTGTTACACAATAATTAATATTATGTTATGTAGATACTAAGTTACTTAATAAATAAATAAATAGCGTAACAAATACTTTTCTGAAAACATCAAAATCGTTCAGCTAAACGCGCAATCGTGTACAATCGTACAAGTCGGTTAAACATCGTGACGAAACAAAACACCTACGTCAACAGCACCAGCTGTCAACATAAACACCATTTTTACGCAAATTCTCCTCACAATCCCGCGTAGTATTTGCCATTGCTGTGGGAAGTTCGCACTGCGCCTTGTGAGAAAATACCGTGTTGAATATTTATGTAGCGGGGGTTTCCGTAAACAGCCACCGACCGGGCTGAAAGGTTTGCTCTGCTGCTCTTCTCTTGGATACCTCTTGCTCGTGTACCAAGCCTGGTGATAGCTGCCACGTTTCGTCTTTTGGGAGCCTGTTGGGTGGAGGAGAAAGGGGAATGGAGGACAACGCGTCGGCTTAACATATACATATATGGATCTTTGGGGCCGTAGGTATTCTCCAACATACTTCGGCTGGCCATATTCAATTATGATTCATTTTGCTTTTGTCACCTACCGAAGTGGACAGGGGTGGGTCACTGGTCTAGGTCCGATTCTAGTTGGCCACGTCTAATATAGGCTGTGTTAAGGACAATTAAAGAATTTACCTACTCATTAAGAAAATATTGCAATCCTATATTCGAATCAAACCGCCATTTCTTATATCCTAATTAACAATATATATAATAATAATAAGTACTGTGTGTACGTAGTAAGGTGCCTAATCAACTAAACTTAAAAAAAAATGAAAATGCTAAACAAAATTAAATGGCTGTACAAAAGTTCTATAAATTAATATAAAGTGTGGTCTCCTCTGTTATTGAGAACTTGCTGGCACCCATTATTCATAGAATTGATGAGACTGTTTATGTTATCCTGCGGCAATTGCGCCCAATGATATTGTAGTAAGTCCACCAGTTGTTGGGTTGTGACAGTGACAACTCCATCCAAGTCCTTTAAAGCATGTCTCTGGAGCATGTCTCATGCATGCTAGATGGGCTTGAGGTCTGGCGATTTTGCAATCCAAGGATACCTGGATGTTTTCCTTAGCTAAATACTCCCGTGTGTGCAAAGCTGTATGCGAACGCGCATTGTCATGCATCGACGTGAAATCGGAGCCAAGTGTTTGTGCGAATAGACGGACATAAGGCCTTAGAACATCCTCAACGTACTTTACAGCGTTCATTTTACAAAAACGAGCTCAGTTCGTCGGTTCTTCATAATACCCGCCCATATCATAACTGTTGAGCCATTTTATGGATGAACTTCCTGATCGCACCTCAGTCTTTCAGTATTTCCAGGACGACGGTACACTCTTACCCTTCTAGTATCAGGCTTGGACCCAAATCGAGACTCATCGCCAAATAAAATTGTATCCCATTGTTCCCGGGTCTATCTAATGTGTTTCCTGGACCATTCATATCGACGAGCGATTCCCGTGACGTATCGGTGGGCACCTAATTGGCCGTCATGCTCGTAGGCATTAATCATGCAGCCGATTTCGTACAGTTTGACAGCTAACACCACTTGAATTTTCGAAGAACCTATCTCTCGGGCGGTTAAAACCGGCTGGCGTTTTGGAGTCAGTTGTTATGTATCGATCTGGCCGGATGGTTGTACATCTTCCTGGACCTGGTTCTGCTCAGCAGGACCTTCCGTGTTAGTGTAACACTGATGAAGACGGCAAATAACGCTTCTATTGACACCAAAATACCGAAATACTTGAGATTGATTTCTTCCCGCTTGCATGTTGCAACCTACAGTCCCAACAGCTCTTTGCATTTCATCTGCGGTCAAATTACGTCAAAACCAAATTATTCAAAACTGTTTTCAAATTATTGTTTAAATCATAAAATTGATACAGAATACTAAATTTTAATAAGCGAAGAAAACGCTATAAAATTCGAACAAATGCTTTGAATTTGTAGAAAAAATAAATGATACTCGATTTTTTTATAACCAGCCAGAATGTCCTCTAGATCGAAAAAGTTTACATAGGTGTTACCTACTTGGTAAGAAATAGTAAGAATTTAATGCGAAAACACATTGTAAATTGAAATTTGTACATGTTGCTTAGAGTTTTTTGATGTGTTTAGGACATATTATATACATATATACTAAATAAGACCTTCAACATTCATGTTTTAGCCTTTAGCCCTATTGTTTGTAATAATTTTCCTTGAGGTAAATGTACGTTTTACTTTTCAGGAATTACGAAGAGCACTGGACTCATGGCGGTGAAGCTGACGGCGCTGGGCCGGCCACAGTTGCTTGTGAGTCACTTGTCACTCGTGTAGATACATGTAATATGGACATACCCGCGAACAAACATCGTTACATCACATATTACCTTATATGTATGTCTATTATGCTTGTTATACATCATATTATAGTACCTTATTTGTGTTGTTCTATTATCATCCTTATTATATGCAGTGACAAAAAAGCAATTTTTATTATTACAAGTCACGCCATAACTCGAGACTTTTTTGATTGGATTCTTGTAGAATCTTGCTAAATGAAAAAACCGCCAAGTGCGAGTTGGGACTCCAACACTGAAGGAAAGGAATGTATGCTCCATATCAACATATCTTACTCAGTAAGAGGTAGTGCTATGCTGCAAGCATGCATGAAGCCGAAATGTGCCGGCACGACCAGGAAGGTACTTCTCGCTTACATGATATCGGCGTGACGTGACAGCTGTGCTGTCGCGTGTCGTGCGGTGTCTGAAGCGGGAGTGAAGTTGAAGAAGGACAACGTATTTGTGCATCCTTTACGCGGATGTCTATGGGCGTCGGTAGTCATGAATGGTTCCGACTGCTCGTCCTCCATTAGTCGATATTATCGACACTAGCAAGGAACCTCTCGTTAACTTGGTAACTGCTATTTTTCATTTTTAAGTCAAGCTACTTAACATCCTTACATTTCATCTGATAAAAAAAATGGCTGAAAATGGCTTGTCTTGTGACTGTTCTGTGACTATAGCTTGTAGGTATGTGACTGCAGTCTGATTTGTATCTGGAGTAAAAATAACAAATTTAGTCATTTGGTATAAAAAATAAATAGTGGCGTATTATTCAGGTTAGCGGAATGTTCATTGCTTGTATATGTAATCTGTCCCAAAGGAGAATGCCCATTAATGTATGGAGCGCCGTCCAGAATTGCATCAACATGAAACTTGTTGTGGACGATGTTTATTTAATCAGTTACAGCCATCAATAATTATTTTTCAGATCAGCACCCGGGTTTAAAAGTTATTTAACGAAATGTAACAAAACCTCAAAATCGACATAGCGTTGACAGGTTAAGAAAAGTTGTTTGATAAGCGGTTTTAACTCATAGTAGATACTGTAGTGCTTATTAATATTGTAGTGCTTAGCATTACAATAGCATAGGAATATAAATATTTTTTTATATTATAGAAACTATTTGAATGAACGAGCAATGAAACCTACACAATGGATATGTTTTTTTTTTTAAACATATCTGTTTAGAATTCGGACAACGAATTTTGAATATTGTCTTTCCTTGACAATGTAAGATTTTCTCATTCCGGTATACGCCTTCGGGCGCTAACCATATAGTAATACAAGAATGTGATTTAGTAGCCAGGGCTATAATAATTGTAACGGTTATGATGTATTCACACTCATTAAAAAAATCTTCCAAATATGGCGCTGGAGCATTCACGTCATTAAAGCGAGCCCATCTTAAAAACCACACCACCGTCATGACGTGTGCGCAACAGATATCGGTTCGCCTGCCAACAATGCAACTGCAACAATAACCAAGAATAGCTTCCAATGTATTTGCTGCAGTATTTGTCGTATTGCACTTTACATGAAAAATCGTCCTGTCGTAACTGTAAAGCACGTACAAAGAATAACTCGCTCTTCAGATAAAAAATATAATTAAGTTTATTTACATTTAAGAGGATGGATGGAGAGTAAAAATCGATCGACACAAAAAATCTAACAACGGTTTCCAGGCAACGGAAATGACTAATGTCATATATCTCAAAAGATAGGGATAGACATTTTGTATTAAGTTTCGATTTTTTAAACAATAATTATAATAATTACTTGTCCGTATTCTTGTGTTAATTATATCTAGACCGGAATGATTATACATATTAAATATTATAATATAAAAATAAAGGTTTTATTTATTTCAAATGATTTTGAAATATTTCTTACGAGAATGAATCAATAGTATGGAACGCTGACCTAAACCTGAATGAGAGGAGTAAAATCGATAAAAAATAATCGGCTACACATCCCATCAAATTGTCACTTTAAATCGATTACCAATTTTAATGTTGGGTACCTATTACTTGTTTAGCTGCAACACTAACTTATTGAATTCCGATTTGATATTTCCGAATACCGCCATTTTATTTTTATATACAAACAATCAATATTATGTTTTATTTTGTGTTCATTTTAATACCCGGGTTTTTCACACATATTTAAATTTTCAAAATGATGAAAAAAAATAAAAAAATAATTATAATATTACTTCTATTTTGATGCAAGAGAAAAATCCATACCATCAGTTGGCTTTCTCCTTTGTTCTAAAATCCCAAATTTATTCAGTAGTTTTCGCGTGAAAGATTACTAAACATACGTACAATATTTTGCATTCATAAGTACGAAGTATGCGTACTATATCTTCCTTAGCATAATTTATTTTTGAAGCAAGCATAATTTAAGATACTGCAAGGCAATTTAATTAAAAGTGAATTTGAAATTAAATTATGAATGAGAGATAAAAATCTTATTTTATGTAAAAAGTGTAAGCAAATATTTGTGTGAATGTGTAAAAATAAAATACGAAACTAGGAGAAATCAATTTTTTCATGAATTTTTCATTAATAACACTATATTATAGTGTTATCAATAAATAATCGATTTTTTAAAGTTTTGTAAATGTCATTTAATGAGTTCTTGCAGTAAGCCGACGAATTAATATATATTCGGTTTCATTTCGAAGAGCTTGAGATATGAACTGAAAAGAAAACTTTAAAATAATATTATAAAATAAAATAAAAAAAAAATTAAATCGTTATCTACAAACAACTGTCATCTAAACTAATGTACCTATAGGTACTATTCGACATTAACAAATCAACATTTATAAAGATCTCATAATTTTTGAAATGTGAATTGATTTAATGCGAACGTTTCTCACTAATATTACGTGGATGATGTTTCTTGTATCTACTTTTGTTTACATAGACATTATCATTTTGATTTCTGTAGATTAATTATAAATTGATGACTTTATCTTATTTAATTTCGACTTTTACTGGTTGTAAAGACTCGATGCCATCTTGTTCACAGCTCCAACTCTCAGAGGTGATCATGCGCGCTCGCAACTACATGCAACAGATAGCGGGAGGTACGGGCAACGTGCTGACACATCACAAGACCATAGAGGACTTCCAGAGGTACATGGGCGAGCACAGCAGCAAGCCGGAGGTGCAGGAGTTCATGAAGAAAATCACCTCCGACAAGGAAGGGTACGTACAGCAGATACTCGTGAAAATAGCTACTTACACGATATGCCATAAAGTTACCTCTTTACGGTGTAACTATGGGTGGCAAGCCGGCATAATGCCGTGGGAAAAGAGGCTTCCAATCCAGGGACCGGAACCGCTTACCCTTAAAGGGATTTTTAATAGGGTATTTCATAGACTTGTTTTCAAAAAGCCTATCAAACCGTTAACTCGATCGTCGACTTAGTCTATCTTAAGGGTAACCTCATCAATAGAGTTATTCGTGTAAGCACTAACCCTATTAGAAAACTCTATTGCACAGCTTACCCGTTCATAGGGTTTTTACGACGCGCAAGCAACTTGAGCCTCTACGCTCACGAAATTCAATCTCGCACTCTGAGATCAATTACGCATTTTTATAAAAATTGAAAGAAAACAGCATGCGCGGAACAGAGACAAACATAGGGTAACCTTATCATAGGGTAAGCGCTTAATTATTAACCGCTTATAATTGGGTAAGCGCATCAAAAGTAGTTAACCTTATTCAATAGGGTTTCCACATCGATAGACTTACACTATCGATAGGGTAACCCTATCATTTGGGTAAGACTTCAATTGGGTTACCCTAAAAATAGTCTTAATCAAAAGAAGGGGTTTTCCGGTCCCTGTTCCAATCAGGCAGGGCTTTCAAAAACATTAGTTAAGTTTATTTATATTTAATATTTAGAGGAAGGGCTCAACATTAACAGAATCGCTTAGTTACCTAACCCGTTTCTTAGACGTATGTCATCTAGGGGCTATAGGTATCATTAGTCAGAATTTAAGAGTTCTCGAACAATCCTCTCAAACTCACTGCCTTGCCATCCTTGAAGTGAGGGCGCGAGGGTGTCCTCGCATATTTTTATTTTAATATTAAGCAATTAAATGTAAGATTCTACAAACAGATTCCGTCCATAGATGGTCAGCTTAACAGCAAAATCACCGTTCATTTTTAAAAATATATTTGCTGCCCTTAAAAATATGTCGACAATTGCCGAGGTCCGTACGCAGTCGGCTACTGCCATTTATAAGAAAGTTTTGTTTAAGAAAGAAATAACATTTCATAGTTAAAACTTCATAAAGCAGGCAGGACTTATAGAAGTCATAGAAAGTGTGGTATAAATCTAACTCATGAATCACTATCACTTAAAACTATCTCTTGAATCACTATTACTATTGGAATTGTTAAACTCTTATAAATGGGGAATAATTTCAGAGTGCTGCATCTTTTCCCATGGGATCGGTTAGTAGTCGTCGTGCAATAATAAAGTTATAGTTTGCTATCACAGCTAGCTAAGATAGAGCTAAATCTATGACAGCTAGGCCATATCTTGCGAGGATAGTTCTTTGTTTTTAGTTTTTGTTTGATTTGCGAGTTACATTAGAGTGTACATTCTTTGTTGCTTATGATTTAACAGTTGTAGTGAGTTCTATAGAGCAGTTTTATGATGCACAATAAAACAACACTCATAACCCTATGTTGCTATTGGTATTGACTGACGATAAACGTTTCCGCCGCTTAGCTACTTTGTAGCAATTATAACCGCGAAAAGACCGACTCAAAATAGTTTTATTGTAGTGAGTAGTGACGTTCGCGTTACTTGAAAGAATCAACACAATGATTTATTTCAGAAATAATGCCTGGAATTGTTTGAAGGACCAATATTATTTAGGGCGGGCGAAGCTCTGTGCTATCGTTTCATATACCTACGCTATAACGAAAAAAGTACCTACTTTAAATTTTATTTGCACTTGTTTTTTGTGTGAAAAATAAGCGAAGCAATTGGAACAAAATGAGTGCTACTTTGTAGGAAAATACATCAACAGGAAAAAGAAAAAATACTTTTATGATTCCAAGTCTCTAGAATCCCTCAAGTGCTTTGACCACATTGTTCGGTAATCTAGGGATCCGAACCTTTGTGTTTGTTTATTTGAACCCTTCTGGGATTGAAAAAAAAAACGTATTGAAATGAATGAATAGAATGCCAAGATGAAGGCGAAAATAGAATGAATAGATGCAAGGCATGCCTTGCAAAGAACATGCTTTCCTTGATGCAAAGATTAGATTATTCAAGTATTATGTAAGCAGATTGTAATTTATAAACACGCCCCCCCCTCTTGTCACCAAAAATAAGTTTATAATATATTACTTAAATTTGCAAAGAAATAAAAGCAATTACCCCCAACCCTCCCCTGATTACGTAATACTTGAACGACCCCTATTCATTCTATTACCATGGTAATAACCGTAATTTCTCTTACAGCATCGTCCACTTGTTCCCCTGGTCCAACATTTTGGACAAGGATATGAACCTGTCGGAGTCTTTCCGCGTGCCGGACCCCAAGACCGGGCAGATGCGCCGCCTTATCTCACAGATGTCCACGAAGGAGGAGGAGATGTTCCGCAACATGCTGCGCAGACTGAACCACATCATTAAGGTGGCTGACGAGTGTGACGTCAGAGTCATGATAGACGCAGAGCAGACGTACTTCCAGCCGGCCATCTCTAGGATCTGCATGGAGATGATGAGGAGATACAACAAGGTGAGTGCAGGGTTGATAATCGTTTATATTAATGCGGTAATTTTAGTCCCAGTGAGTATGAAAGAACTGCGCGTTAATAATAATCGGCGAATGGTCTCATTTTGAAAAGTTCCAGCCATATGAGCAGTAAAATAAAGATGAAATTGATGATGATTGATGATGAAAAAATGTATTTGATATAAATTTATATCGTAGATTATTACTCTCGCATTATAAGTCAGTTTTTTATGGTACCCACATAATAGCTAAGAGGTATCGTAATTTATCATGTCACACTAATCCCACTTCTGACACCAAGTACTAGTACTGTGGTTTATGGTTAGCCACAGAGAACAGAGAGGATTAGTGTGACGTGGTGTATTGTGGTAACGCTAGCTTGTTACCTCGAGGACAGGGCTGCAGATGTCCTAGAAATATTCTATAGTAACATATAAGTGCAAAAGAGACAAAAAAATTTTGAGTGGACTTTACAGGAACCTGGTATTAAGTATACCAGGTTCCTATAAAGTCCACTGTTTTGTTTTTGGGTTTAAGTGACGAAAATAAACAAGTATAATCATGTTAATGACAAACATTTAATATGTGACAAAATAGTGCAATTGGTGTATGTGACAAAAATTTAGAATGTGAATATGATAATCGTGTTGCAGGACAAATACACCGTGTTCAACACATACCAGACATACCTTAAGAATACGTACAACGAAATAGTGACGGACTTGGAGCAGGCCAAGCGACAGAACTTCCAGTGGGGCGCCAAGCTCGTACGCGGCGCCTACATAGAGCAGGTCAGCGCATATTAGCTTTACTACATAACACGTGCAACTAGATCGTGACGAACCCAGAGCAGGCCAAGCGACAGAATTTCCAGTGGGGCGCCAAGCTCGTACGCGGCGCCTACATAGAGCAGGTCAGCGCATATTAGCTTTACTACATAACACGTGCAACTAGATCGTGACGAACCCAGAGCAGGCCAAGCGACAGAACTTCCAGTGGGGCGCCAAGCTCGTACGCGGCGCCTACATAGAGCAGGTCAGCGCATATTAGCTTTACTACACAACACGTGCAACTAGATCGTGACGAACCCAGAGCAGGCCAAACGACAGAACTTCTAGTGGGGCGCCAAGCTCGTACACGGCGCCTACATAGAGCAGGTCAGCGCATATTAGCTTTATTACACAACACGTGCAACTAGATCGTGACGAACCCAGAGCTGGCCAAGCGACAGAACTTCCAGTGGGGCGCCAAGCTAAACCAAGGAAAGTAGAAGTTAATATAAGTTGACAAACCTACATTTGCGGGTAGTTTTGTAGTTTATTTCATACAAAATGTTTTTGAGCATAACGTAAGTCGTAAATTATTATCCTTCATATACATAACTACAAATTACCAATTTTCGGTTCTTTACCTCTTTTACCATTTACCGCTTTTCATTTCATGATGGTACTACAATGGGAAGTACCATTTACGATATGAGTTTTCTTGACGAACAAAACACACGGACAACACAAGGTTTTACTTTTTCTTGTGAGGTACAGAACCATAATGAAATAATCATAAAATAATACTATTTACACACGAAACCCTAACAATCGTGAGCAATGTCTAATGAGACGACTTAACCCTCTTTGTTGTCCGCAGGAGCGCGCGCGCGCCGCCGCCATGGGCTACGAGGACCCCACGTGCGAGAACGTCGACGCCACCACCTCCTGCTACCACCGCTCGCTCAAGGAGATTCTCAGCAAAGCCAAGGTACCATGACTCTTTTATTTTTTGACGTATTTACTTCCACAGGGACGCAATAAAAAAACGAATGATAACAAACTTGGGCGATACAGTTTTGGTGTTGTAGTTGTGTATCTATCATCCTCATTAAATTCAATTATACCACTGTAGAGCTAAAAAATCAAAGAATTCATTACGATATGTAAGGACTGTGATACGTCTCGCGTGGGGGTAGGGACAGTCCCGCTATTTATTTAATTTATAAAGGGGTATACGAGCGGTCGGATCGCCATTTTCATGATTATCGACGCTCGTAGACATCCGCATAGAAGTACAACTTCTTGTACTTCTTGTGTTGCCACCTTTCGACCTTCCTCCCCTCCCCTCCATAGATTACATCATAGCTGTCACTTTACGCTGGTATCGTGTAAGATATCTCTATAGCAGTGGTTCTCAAACTTTTTTGATGGCGGAACACATTTGAAGAAAGAAATTTTTGACGGAACCCAAAACAAAAAAAGTTATGTGCATTCTTTGATTTCGATTGATTCTCTGAATCAGGACATTGATTAATAGTATTTTTTTCTCATTATTCCTATTTTCTCGCGGAACCCCCACAAAGGCTTTGCGGAACCCTGGGGTTCCGCGGAACACACTTTGAGTATGGCTGCTCTATAGAGTTGTAACACCGCCAAATGCATGACTAGGTATTTTTATTAGAAATTGAAACCCTATGTGTGTCAGCTTTGACATGCCACTGAAGTATATTAGTACAATATTTGCATTGAAGTATATTAGTACTATGACTTAAAATTAGGTATTTAGAAATACACCTCTTAAAGATTGGCAGAAATGGTTAATGTATATTCCTTAATAATACTTTATCCTAGAATCTCGAAAACTGACAGAGATTCATAATATAAAGTATGTGAGCATGCATAGTAAGAGTAAGACTGTTTGGAAACTTACTACATTAAGGATTAATCTATGGAGAAGGCTCGGCCCATGGAGGTGGGATTAGAAAAGAGGACAGCGCATCTGTGTTACCTCTATGCGCATGTCTATGGGCGTCGGTTGTCATGATAATGGTGTGTGCTCGTTTGCTCCTCTATGCTATGGTGTAGGGAAATGAGCTTCAAAAAGCAAAAAAAGGCTTTTTTGTAAAATGTATTAATTCTCCAGGCGAACAAACTGGGCGTGATGGTAGCGTCCCATAACGAGGACACGGTGCGTTACGCGATACAGCTGATGAAGGAGCACAACATCCGGCCCGAGGACAAGGTGGTCTGCTTCGCGCAGCTGCTCGGCATGTGCGACCACGTCACGTTCCCGCTCGGTGAGTTAAGCCACTGGGGGTTAAGTCTTCATTAGCGGCCTTGTGGCAGAGAAAATACTTAATTTCACTGTTAATGGCACTTCCACACTGAAGAAACAGCGTGGATGGCTATCAGAAAGACGTAAAAGTATATAGTTTGCCGTCTGTCTCAGCTGCGAGTAGCTGCCCCTGCATTAGTACAACCATAGATTTAGAATGTACAAGATACACAATGTCAGAACAGAGGGGAGGGAAAATAAAATATTTGATAAATGTCAGAATTACTACAAAAACACATTATTTTATGACTTTGTCATTCGTATGTAATCGGGCCGCTATGGCCTCTTACTCGCGTAAAACAATTGTCTCATATGTAATTCATCTACTGTCTCTTTCTTTTCCGATGATTGGAAGTTAATTTGAATGTCTCGCTTCCGCGCTTTGTACATCTTTCACGTAGTGAGAACAATTCTAAATCTATGAGTACGACCAATATCTTGCTTCATCATCATCATCAGCCGGAAGGCGTGCACTGCTGGACGCACGCATGATATCTTGTTGTTCAATGTTTTTTTCAAAATCTTTCGAGTACTTATAAGAATCTATACATATAATAAAACTGTAGAAGATTTTAGTCTGTCTGTTGTGCGACTTTCGCGCAAAAATACTGGACGGATTTTGACAAAATAATCATTAATAATAATAATAATAGCCAGCTATTAGTCTTCGGTAACATATAGGCTATAATTTATCAATATAAATATGTATATATAATGTATCGGTATCTCTACTATCGTAAGGTAAAGTAACGGGTTGACAATTCGGCCACATAATATTTTACACAGGTTACCATGACAACATATTTTCTAATAATGACAATACAACGTCTATCGGGTCGATTAATTTGTCTTTGGTCTCAAAAAACTCTTGTGATATTTTTGAATCAACCGTATGCCTGTTGCAGGTCAAGCCGGCTACTCCGCCTACAAATACGTGCCGTACGGGCCCGTGGTCGAGGTGCTACCCTACCTGTCGCGCCGCGCCAACGAAAACCGCGGCTTCCTCGCCAAGATCAAGAAGGAGAAGGGTCTACTGCTCAAGGAGATCTTCCGCCGAGCCGCCACCGGACAGATGTTCTACAAGCCGGCCGGCACTTACACGCCAGTGTAAAGTGAACTCCGCTATCTTCGTCTCCGTCGTGAAAAGCGCCATCTAGCGGCAGGCCGAGGCCTTCATATGCCGTAGTCGGGAGCTAGGGTGTTCTGTAGACTTGTTATGTATATTTGTGATGTTACATGGCTTAGCTTGATTTCGTGGACACGGTGTAGTTTGTCCCATATTGAAATAGTTACAGAAATCTCAGTCCAAAAATGATAATAATTAACATAGATATGAGAGTTACAGCTAAGATTAAAAATAAAATTGTGCAGCCGAACCAGTCGCCATATTAACATGTGTTGTGATCCATATACTTCTCACGTTGGGCACGGCACTCACAGGAGCAGAGAGGCGTTCATAAATTAAGCAAGGTTTAGGCCATCTTCGATTTTTTTTCTTGTTGGAAAAAAAATACGTGATATTTGCCTACTCCCGTAAACGTGAGATTTGGTGCGATTCGTCTTGATCATTCAAGACGTCTTGTTTTTGGACGCCTCCTGGCCGGGAGGCGTGTGCCCGACATCGATATTGCATTTGTAAAGAATAAACGAATGTTCTTTAAGCATGGCAATTCCATGAGATACCAGTATTATGTGTACTTTACCTATGCTACTGTCTAACCGTCTCCTACTGACCGTCTTATAATATCTATATTAGAAACAAATCTACATTTTTGTCTGGAGCCTTGTCTTAAAGGGTGTTTTTCTGTGAAACATCCTCGTAAGGTTCTGACTTCTGACTATCTTATAAGACATTATATTCGATATAATAGGATTCAATGAGTGCGAAGAGTTTTGGATCCTTATACAAATTACGAACATTTTTGACTTATGACACGATATGTTATAGCTGAGCATGTAATCATTTGTTATTTTATAATAATTTGTTGTTTCTTTTTAAATTAATTCCAGATATAGGCCAGTATTTGTTGCTAGCTATGTTAGTTTTCTATCGTTGCTCAAAGTATTCAGTGTTTGAAACTTGACGGAGAAGCGAGTTTCGACTATACTGCCAATCAACAAACTACTTCAAATATCTTAAAGCTGGCCTCCTCCGCCAATAACTTGTTTAAAAGACATTCGCGGGCCGTAACTAGAGGCGCGGGTTGTCGACCGCTGTCTTAAACTATACTTTTGATACAGATAAAATGTAGTTGATAGCAAATATAGCGTCCTTATCTGGAAAAAAATCTGTATATAATTCTTATAAATTATGTAAAATATTTATGAATTAGCTAGAAACGAACGCTTAGTGAAGTTATAAAGTTGTAATTCTGCAAAAGTTACGATAGACTATGTTACTATTGACAATACATTTTAATAAAACTATACTTACACTTATATGTATAACATTTTCAATGTGTTGAAATTAAATAAACTACCATAATATGTATTGTATTTGATAGAGACTGTAGGAGGCCGTTGTCATAATGAATGAATGTATATTCGAGATAAGTACTTCGTAAGTAGTAGTAACTATTGTTATAATCTGCAGTCCATAGGTACTGTGATCCAGTCATATTTAAATAAAATAATTAGTTTCGAGAACATGTGACGAGCAAACTTTAGTAGAACGAAGCATTTATATAATTTATAATTACTTGTGAGCTTACTTAATTACTTGTTAATGTGATTTTGAACCGTTTTCTGTTTTAGCTGTTGAGAAAAATCATGAATGTAGAATGCGTAATGTATAGCTTATATCATGTATGTTTTAAAAACGACTGTGACATGTCGGCTGTTGGATAATTACCATGTATTTGACACTTTTTTACTGTGGTAACACACAAGTATCACATTAATGGTAAATGATAAATCGTTCATCTGTCCATTTCAGTAAAATAGTATGATGAACTGTGCTGTATAGCTGTTTTCAACATACTCTATGTTTGTTTGCGCCGCACGGTAACAATTCTTTGATCGGAGAGCAAAAAGGTTGCAAGGTTGCAAGGTGCAAAAAGGTTTCTATCTGCAGTTACTATCCAGAAAAATCAATAATACTATAATTGAAATATAGTATTATTGATTGAATGCAGATGCATGTAAGCAATATAGGTGGCCGAGAGCGAAAGCCCCAAGTATTAAAAATTAAAATGTTTTCCACTTTGCTTATATACCACTAAAGATATTAACTAGACTAATTTTACTAAAATATCAATTTCCTTGTCTGCTTTGTAATTCTTTAGGACTTTATTGTGAGGATTTTGTCCAGATACCAGTCAAAATAACGAAGTCATCTCCAGAGTCAGTTGACGTAAAATTTATATGAAGTGGAAGTCTGCTTGTGCGCATTTATGATACGAGCAGTGTAGTAACTACAAGCAAAATAAATATAGCATTTATTGTATTTTTACTGTCCTACTGAATGGGGGTTTAAGTGAAAAATCATTGCTTTACAGCCAAAATCTAATGGCATTTGTCACAGTTGTTCCCGGATTTGAATCTACTCGCTATGAGCGTAGTTTTAATTTGTTATTGTAGTGATTAGTTGCTGAGGTATGACATACAAGGATTGTGCTGTGTGATCGGTTTCTTTTAAGCGATTATTTATTACATTAGAATCTCATTGTATCAATCACGGATCATTGTTATACGACTGTTCTCGCAATATACTTGGTAAATTTTAATAATTTGAACATTTAAAAAAAAAAAATAATTTTTATTGTTAGTATCAGTTTTCTTTTAGTATCAATTATCAACTGCTATGTAGATAGATGTCAAAGACTTATTGTTCTACCTCCATTTTCGAATTGTGCATAGGTAAGAGTATTGGATGTGTAATTATTTTAATGAATAATTAATTATTTAGTGTCTTTTGAATGCAGTTATTAGCTATGGTAGAAATCGTTGTCAAGGTATTTAGTTCCTATAACTAATTATACGAGCAGATTTTTTTTATAAGTATTTACTTTAATCGTTAAAGCGAGGTATTCAATATTAAGTCTTAACGTCTTATTATCATGTTTCTTTTTGTTAATTTATTTTTACGATATCTGTGGGCATCGTTGGCAATGATAATGGATTCAATAATCGATATTATTTGACAGTTTAATGCTAGAATAATTGTATGCAAGTTTTGATTTATTTTATAATTTATACATTTATTTACACAACTTTTTTTTTATAATTTAATTTTGCGCTGAATGTGATGCTAATTTAGATTATTTTATTTTTAGACAAATAAAGACATGTTTTAATTTGTATCTTTATTTTTTCCTCAAATTATTATGTTTTGTTTACCATTAACAGTATACGTTTATTTTTTTAACATACAACATGACAACTTATACAGTGGTAAAATTTAATGTAATGACTGATTTATCGGCCTTGATTGTGGATTTCTATACTGTCCCTCTATTTCTGGATCGACTGAGAATAGATGTCAATTATCATATTTATGTAGAAATAGGGAATAATTGCTTTAGCTGGATCTTTAATAAATAATATATGTCTCAAATTTACATGTGAAAAATTTGCTTCAAGAACACTTAATTTGCCATTTTATGTACCCGCTTCGTATATCGTATCGTATAGAAGTTGTACTTCCTGGGATTAACTTTATGGTACTCTTATTTTCTTTATATCTCAATTCGTCATGGGTTTTTAGAGTTCTACATGCTGGGAAATCTAACAGCTTAAGTTGATATTTATATCAAATAGACTTTGAAAACCTAGGCTTAATTTCATTGAGAAGTTTTTTTTAAAGCATTAAACCATTATAGATACTTGATACATAGACAGATAAGAAAGACTATATGAAAAGTGACGTAACTAACATTGGCGTGAAGGTGCGGGGCCCTACGTAGTCGAGAAATTATCATCAGTAGACAAGAAGCCAGGGCTCACCTACAATGTTGGCCCCTTGCGCCTAGTTACACCACTGGGAGACAATAATTTTGACTGTCGCTATGCTGTCTAGTGCTGTTGGATACATGTAATATAGTATTTATATGTAAAGGTACTTTTACAGATAATATTAACTAAATGGAACATTAGTGTTGTGTTAATAAAGTTTGAACAGTTTATGCTTGTTTTATTGCAGTCATTTTAGGAACAACGTATCTCTGATACTGATATGGATGAACATTTTATCGATATGAAAGAACAACGGCAGGAATGTATGGGAGATTCGTACCGCATGATAAGTTCATGGGAGGGTTTCTTTTTATATTTATTTGGTAGGTAATATCATATATAATTACGAGTTAAATTAACAGATTTTTACAAGTTTGCGTTCAAAAGTTATTGCAGTTTATAATTTACAAAAAGGCTTAGGTTACCTATGTATTTAAACGATATTTATGACAGCTGGATGTCACAGATGACTTATCGCTGTCATTATTGTCGACCTATTTGATAATATTAAATCAATAGTAATTACCTATTTCTTACCTAATTCAACAGAATCCGTCCTAAAATCCATGAAATGTTTAATCTACGTAGACGTTGGCAGTAATGGCTATTACCGTAAGCCGGCAGAATGCTATTCACAACAAGTTGAATTACCTATAGATTATAGAATGCTATAATCTTCATAATATGAAGGATTTAAGGATATAATATTAAGAATTTAAATACCATGTAGGAAATTGCTATATTTGTTAAATAACAAGACATCAAAGAGAGAGATTATATTCATTATATCGTATTCATAAATTACCGTTTATAACTAGGGTTTATTTGGTACCCCGTATAACATATTAATCTATGACTTGGAGTAGGTACGTAGGTTTGTTTTAGACTCAATCTCTTTGATGTCTTGTTAGTTAATACATGTAGGAATTTCCTACATGGTTCTCAAATCCTTTAACCTACCCAATTATGTATTTGTGTGGGTCTAGAGACCGAATTATATGCAACAAAAAGAGCTGCATACGTTCATAAAAAATGCCTCAAATATGCATCAAAATTGGCAGAATATGCAACATGCATAGTACTTTTTCGTGCATAAAAGATAAGTTTTCTGAGACAAACACCTAAATTATTAAATTGTTAATAATATGTTCATTAGATTATTAGAAGAAAAATTATTATGCCACATAATTTTAAACAAAAAATATTTTATTTAACTTATCAAATTCTGCCATTAATTTTAATGATTATATTATAGGTAAATAAAACAAATCTTTTTTTTTAATTCTGCATATATATTTTGAAAACACCATTAGTTAAATACACAATGATATACAAACAAGAGTGTATGGGACTCTTGAAAAATGCAATGTCTTGCTGTTTCAGCTGCTCTTCTAATATTTGGAAGAGATAATATGTAATGTGGCCTCTGACGGCTTACAATGCCTTGTGAGTTCACTTGTGCCCGTTGCCAGCATGCACCACAAACTTGATTCATGGATGAAAGCTGTAAACATTTATCAATTTAGATTTGCCAATATATAAAATATAATAAAACTGTAGAAGACGTCATTTTATCTGTCTTGTGTGGCTTTCACACAGAAACTATTGGACGGATTCTGATGAAACTTTTTGTTATATAATAGGTGTTAGTCCTCAGTAACATAATGGCTATAATTTATCAATATATAGAATGGTGCATATACCTCGACTTGAAATACACTATTGTAGGGCAAAATAATGTATTGACAATTCACATTATATGTTACCATGACAATATAATATTTTTCCAATAATAACCAGACAACAGCTATCGGATCAACTAGTCATTAATAAATTAAAATTAGTAAGAATCAAATATCTCTAACCACAACTTTTTTAGATAAAAAGCTAAAATATAACATACCTGCTGATGCTCCAGTAACCGAGCAATATGTTCACTCTGCGGTCCACCAATTGTGGATGCCACATTCTGTCCACAAACACCACACATTATGACAGGATTTTCATCACTATCATCTGGTAGGTTTGGTTGGCTATGTGCCAGTGGTGGTTGAACCTAAGGTTGCGGTAATGTATTCCTTAATGCAGTTCTTTGAGCTCTGCGCCAACATGGTATATATGTTTCATCCTCCAAAGAAACCTAAAATAATGATAATCCTTTAAAAATCTATACTCAATTTAAATTGAATATTGAAATTAAAATAGTTAATTATATAATGTATTTATTACCTGCGGTGGTTGGATCCAAACAGAAATTACATCTAAGCCTAGCTTTTGGTCTTCTGCAGTTGAAAGCCTATGTCTATTTATTCTAGATACTGAACGTCCACATACAATACAGATGCACTGATGCCCTACTCGCCATCTAGGATTATCTTAAGACACAGAAGGAGTTGCTAATTGCCAACAGGCATGGCAAATGTGGTCTGTAGGTGTCATCTGAAAATAATTTAATGATATAAATGTACTGTAAATATAAAATACATAATTCTTTTTACAAAAATGGCCAATATACTAAGATCCGTCTGTGGCAAGTAAATTCTTTCACAAATCTATTACTTTACATCGAATTATACTTAAATCTTTTAGAATCTACGTGTCTATATCTGTAAAAAAACATTTATCACGTAGTGTCCATCCAAGTATCCATGTACAAATTATTACTATAAAACTACTTACATCTCTAGGATATGTCCACAGCCGAATTATATTAACCAGCGCTTCACTCTCGTCTGCAAGGGTGTGCCGCCTAAGGCGAAACAGGCGCACGTTGCAATTAATGCATTGCAGACTAGACATTGTGCCTATGCGCTCGATCTTTTAACACAAAAACTAACTTAAAAACGTCCTTTCGCTATATAAAACACTAACACTATCAATGCCGTGAAAAGAGGAACTGGAGCTCAACTCAACGTATCGATGAATGGATAAAAGTTAATGTAAACACTTAGATGTAGTATACGACCACAATCCAAAACAATAGCAAAGACGCCATTATTAATCGCCGGCTTGTTTACGATTTTCTTGTTTCGTCAATAAATGTTGCCATGACATTTTATTTTCTTAATCGATTTATATTATCGATATTGTAAAAATAATTACATAATTCAATTTTCCCCATAATTACTTTACAGTTCGGTTCAAAATTAATGTAGTTATTGTCCGTTTTTTTAAATATATTTGTTTTTAGCTTTTAAATACGTGAATAATGCAAATTCATAAAAATCGATTTAATGAAATCGATTTTTATTATTAAATTAATCATTTTTTAAAACAGGATTTTCATACTGTTTGCAAAGTTCTTGAAATATTCTAAGTACATGAAAATTCTAAGATTTAATCACTCTATCGACCGTAGAAATCTCAATAACTCCCATGGTATATTACTTTATATTAATATCGGTACGCCATATGCCGTTATTCTTTTATGATATTGATTGCAGATGAAATCAGAAAGTATGCCATTGAGGTCGTTATTTACTTCATTCATCACAGTAATGAATTCCCCTGGATTCTAGGGGAATTCATTCTTTCAGGGGAAATATGGGGGGAAATTCTAGGGCCTAGAATTTCCCACCTTGTTTACTCTGGAAGATCTATTCCACAGGTATGACCGCTTGACAAAGCCATAATTATGATATGCTTGAGTCAAGCTTCTAGGAAGCTCTTGTTAAAGCCACACGAAAAGACGGTAACCATTATTAAGTTCAAAAGATTTTACTTAAACCCCAGTGGAAAGTCGACATTTATATTGCATGCACTTTTCTAATTGTCGAATTTCCCCTCAGGGGAAATAACGCACAGTTATGTAGATTTATTGTATAAAGTGTCTAGGTACCTATAAGTATCTATGTAGATAAAACAACCACCAATCAGTCTACGGAGAATTGAAGACTGGCGGAGAAAAAGGAAGATTGCCAAACGCTGCACAGACAAGAGTTTTTAAATTAACGATGAGGAGTTGTTTCTTGACGAATAATGAATAAAAACACAGTAAAGGTCAATTCACACCAAAAGCGCGGCGAAAGGCAGCGAAGCGGAGCGCAGTTTATGTGTCATATGAATTTCAACTTTATAATAATTACTATAATACTTATTATCGCATGAGAAACTCGAACGAGACGCGCGGATTCCCGCAAAGTCACTGGAATGCGCGAGAAGTCGCTGGAATGCTCCAGAAGTCGCGAGAATTCGATAATAAGTACTATAGTAATGAAAATAAAGTTGAAATTCATATGACACATAAACTGCGCTCCGCTTCGCTTCCCTTCGCAACGCTTTTGGTGTGAATTGACCCTAATACTATACAGTATTTTGTTTTGTTTTTATTTTCCTCTTATGAGCAGTTCATACCGATAAAGCAAAGGCTCTATAGTTTAGGTTCTAGCTTTTCCCAGTGGCCTCGCTCGCGTTGTAACCTTACAATAAATACCAATAAACATTATCTACATTATAATGTATAATAGAACTGCAATAGAATATTCCATATATATCTGTCACAATATTTATTTTGACCCTTCTGAAAAAAATAATAATAATAAGTATGTAATTTATAATACCTCTGGGAATATATGTACAAACAACAAAGTTTCATGATGATCGGTTACTACTCAGTAGTACTTTCGACGTGAAAGCGTAACAAACAAACACACATTCACTATAATATTAGTAAGATTGGTTGGTTTTGGTGTTGGTGTTCACTTTACATCAGGTGACCTAACTGCTCGTTTGCCTCCTATGCTATAAAAAAAAAAGATGTTTTCAAGTCTATTGATATTTCGTATTCATTTAAATATGAAAATGAATGTTTCTCTGTATGTCATCGATGAACTCAAAACTTACTGGACTGATTATTATAAAAATTGGTATTTTTCCATGTAGAAGGTTTTTTCATTCATTTTTTTCATTTTCATTCATTTCATTTTTCCATGTCAAAAATGCCACTCGCCACCAGGTGAACCTGCAGCTGCAGAGTAGCAACTTCTGCCCCTTTTAATCGATTGTCATAAAAATTAGTATGACCATGTATTTTTACACATAGGAAACGAATATGATATGCTCATTGATGCCACTCGCCGCCAGGTGGCACTGCAGAGTACCAACTTCTGCCCCGTTCAATAGATTGTCATAAAAATTGGTATGACTTTGCATTTTTACACAGAGGAAAGACATATATTCATAGATGTATTTCGCCACCAGGTGGCGGTGCAGACTAGCAACTTCTGCTCCGTTCAACCAATTGTCATGAAAATCAGTATGATGATGTATTTTTAATAATTGTTGGCGCGCACCGGGTACAGCTAGTAGACCTATATAAAACTTGAAGGCCACCTAGCAACATTATTAGACACATTGTCACGAATATTGAACCTTCTGCAGGTTCAAGAGTTTGTTAATAGATGTCATTAAAACACATAAGAAATAATTCCTTGCAGCAGTGCATAGTCTGAGTCAGAGAGGTCGGTGAAATCACAGAGTAGGGTAGACTGGGGACGTTTGTGCCCGGGTACGGTAGTGACAGTTGCCATATTATCGAAAATATAGGGAATCGCGGGGGGTGTGCAAGGGAAAAGAGGAGCGGCTTGCACGTGTAAACCTGTCACAGTGTTGCCAGAAGCACATTTTGATTTTCAAACGCAAAAAGTCAGTATCTTGATTTTTTATCACTTCGTAATTGCTGTATGTAATGTATACTGATAGAGTATTGAGTGTTATTCATCGATATAAATCAAATATTAGCAGTTCAATATCAGTGGTTACATTTATTTTAGGTTATTCGTCGATTTCTGGGTACAGTTGTGATATTTTATACCGGGTACGGTTGTGACATAAGTGAAAGCTATTGTTTTTTGTTTTAGATGCCACCATAGATATCAGACGAAGAAAAATATTTTTGTTTGCCTTTGTCCACATTTTGAAAGCAGGCCCAGTGAAAAATGTATTAAACGCCAAGGAAAGTGTAACCCTTGGGCCCATGTAGAGTGTAAAAAATAGTAGTCGATATTATATGTGTCACAATTGTGATGAGTCGGATTAAATTAGTTGACTTATCTTACTTTTATAGATTTTCGTATGATACATTTCAAAAAAAATATTTAAGTTTCTGTATGAAATATTATTTTGAGCGCGTTTTTATGTTTTGAGTTTAGTTTCAAAGTAGAATAATATTTAAGTTTTAATGTGATTATGAACATGATTAACATAATATTATACTTGTCAGGTCAACTTCAAGTAATTTCAAATGCAGGTTATAAACACTTTATGGTAATATTGTAAATGGGTATAAATGAAGACTGATATTGTAACTAAAGATCATATAGTGCCTTATATGTTGTAAGACATTAAAATGTTAAAAGATTTTATTATTTTGATAAGGAAGTAAAGTTTCGTTGATTAAACAAATTTATAATAAATAAATAAATATTTCTTGCAATTAAAGTGTTTTATGATGATTTTAGAGTAAATTTATCTTAATTTGTAATAATTTTACAGTGTTACTATTGACTACCAGTACTGTCACAACCGCCCCTGGCGCGGGCGGTGGGTTCGGTTGTGACAATTTCTCTTTTTTTTAAATTTCATTTTATGAAGTAACCATTTGATTTAGACATATAACTCTAATATTTATACGTTAAACAATGAATAAACTACATTAGAATTTACTTTTTGTTCAGATTAATAGCATAATTACAAAGTTATTTGCCATCATATGAAAATTGTCACAACCGTACCCAGTCTACCCTTCTTACTCATGTGGCAAAATTAGGTATAAGTATTGTGCATTGAAATTCAAATAGAGTTTAATAGTATAACCACATTTTTATTATGTCCAGACACATTTTTATTAATCTTTTATAATATTAATAATAATACATTTCAGTAATTATATATACTTAATTATTTTTCGTCCGTCTAATTTACTTCTCCGCGCGATAATATTATTTTGAAATCATCTATTATTTCACTGTATATAAAATTGTAATAGTAGTTTATGCAACTGTCATATAAAGAAGGGTATTAAAACACGAGTGTGAATTTTTGAAACGAGCGAACGCGAGTTTCAAAATAGACCTCACGAGTGTTTTAATACCCGTGTTATATGCAGTTGCATACACTACTTTATCTTCACTAATGCAATTAATCAATTAATCAAACATTGCGAAACATTAAATTCACGCGTTTTGCCCTATTCGTTGTTGGACCGAGCTCTCTCTCGCTCTCACACAGTGTTATAATGAGATTTTACGATATCGATTTGGATATTATAACATCATGTCAAATTGCTTAAATTGAGTTTTTTGTTGTCTGAGCTATAACAGTAGTTATTATAAGTCAAGGATTGAAAACATAAGTAGAATGTTACAACATTAGTGTAGATAAAAAATATTACTATTCGATAGTATTATTGAGCTTTAAAACTTTTCCCCGAGTTAGTTTCTACCCCTTCAATCTAGTTGATCCCGTTTATCGCTACTTAAAATATTAACTATAGTCAAATAATTGAACTGTATATAATGATCGCAGTTATAATAGTTTGCAATTACATTTCTTCATGAATGCTGTGTACAGCTGTAACAGGGGTCCAGCCCGCGGCTCTAGCCGGGTGCGGTTACACTTTAGAGTAATAATCAACCTACATGATACCTAGGACGCTGTCACAGCTGCCCGACTTTCGGTTCCGGCTGATAAAGAAAATAAAAAACCGGCCAAGTGCGAGTCCGACTTGAACACCAAGGGTTCCGTAATCCAAACGTAATGCATGGTTTTCAATTATTGTAACTACGCCTGCCGTTTAAGTTGACAAACTTATACTCGTATAAGCGGTTGCTCACACACATTTAGTAGGCAACGAATTACAGTTATAAGTTGATAATGATTTTTCCAATGATGTACATAATTTACTAGTTTTCAGATTTATTCCTATATATGTGCTATAAGTTCTTACTTCTTGCCAAATTTCACAACTCCAGGTCAACGGGAAGTACCCGATAGGTTTTTGGTTTTCGACAAAGTACGTTTTCATACAAAATTTGTGCATAATTGGCTATAACTTTTTATTGCGTTAACTTAGAAGTGTGATTTTTTCAAGGCATCAAGACGTAACTGACTTCCGTATTTGAGAAAAATTTCAGCTCAATCCCTTACAGACGTACAGACAGACGGACAACAAAGCGATCCGTATCTCAAAGAGAAAAAACGGAACCCTAAAAAGAGATAATGATAATATTTTGCTTTTTTCAAATTTAATATAAAAAATAATTATCCTAAGAAAAATTGTAAGGACTATTAATAAAATTTTCTATTATTTTTGTTCGTAAGGTTTTACTGTAAAATCAAAAATGGCAAAGTTACTCCAGAAAAATCGCTTTTATGAAAATAAAAAAAAACCTTTTTCGAATATACGCAGGATCCTGATCCGATCTACTTTTTGAATTTACACTCCCAGTGACTCGCACCCGTAGCACGGGGTTAGGTTAGGAACGAAGTGTACAGTAAGTAAGTCCACAGAAGTTACTTGTGCGTACAATTGAGGTTTTAGGCTAGCTTTAGGAGTTTATGAAATCGGTCGTAACAAATGCTTTTTTGAAAACGACAACAAAATCAGCTCAGACAAACGAGAGATAACTACCAACACACAAACACACATAAATACAATTCAATTCAAAACATTGGTACGACGAATGTCCATCCTGTCTGCTTCTTTGACCATTCTGTCTATTTTCTTGTTACCTCTGATTCCAACGAGAAGGTTTAATCTCGTCAAGCTCGTAGCTTACTAATATCATGCAGAAAATAAGCCATCGATTCTAGGTTGATCGAGCCAAGGGCACACTCTTAAAATTTGATAGAAACTCAGCAAATCGGTTACTCAAAGAACAAAAAAGCAAGCGCAGTAAACGTTTTTATGTGAATGAAATATAATATATTTGGTAGTGGTGCCTGCGACTTTGTTCGCGTAGTGTAGTAATATTATAATGAAAGTGAATTGTTATTGTTTGCTTGGAGTCTGACGAAATTTCGATTTCCCGTAGGAATGAGCGATTTACCGCAGTAAAAAGTGTTTTTGATGTTGACCAGGATTAGTATCTATACACCACAAAAAGTTTCATTCGAATTTGTCCAGTAGCTTCGGAGATTAGCCTGGACAAATAGACAAAGGGACTAACGGACAAACAGACAGACAAAAAATTTAAAAACATTGAAAAGTGTTCTAATACTAAGTATTTTAACATCGCCACCAATTAGTTTTTTCGTAAATATATTCAACTAGCTACTTAGTTTGAAATTGTATCAAATTCAAGTTTTTTATCCAATTAATTTTGAAACCAATTATTTATTTCATCAAATGATACGGAACCATTATTATATTATACGATAGACCATTTATAGTAGGTAATTGTATACTGATATAGACGATTCTATACAATGAATAATTCAATAATGAATAAATTTTTTTGGTAAATAACAAATCTCGTGCATACTAATTTATACCAATGCTTCCGTCTGTAGGGATGAAAGTTCATTTCAAATAAAATGCACCTTTATCTATTTTTCCATCTTTTACTTTAATTTAGGTCCCGTTGGTTAGCTTATCTCCCCTGTTACCGTGATGGGGAGGCTCGCCTCTGTGATCCTCAAGGCTATATGGGACAGGGCTACCCATACCGGACAGACGGGGGCTTAGTTAGTATTACACTAAGTGTCGAGTCACATTACACAATTAATCATAAATTTAATTTGAAAATATAAGAGTATACGGCTATTAGATGCAAATTTATTTGATTATGGAGTAATTTCAATTTATACTAACACAACAAAAATATTTACATAGCTTAATATAACTTACTAGGGACCCGCCCTGGCTTCGCACGGGTGAACATTTATTTTTTAAGCTCTCTGAAAGAAAAAAAGTTTTGTATGTATGTTTTTGTAGGTTTTTTATTCGTGTTACATTTCTTTGTTTCGTACCTGCTTAACTCTTTTATTTTTGTTTTTAATTGCCGCGAGAGGCATCCAGGTCGCGGGAGGAGAGGTGTCTCGGTGTGTCGTTGCTGTGCATCCCTATCTCCCGCGACCGAACGGGGGCGCACCGTCTGTTGCGTTGGCGGTGGGGCCGCAGAGGA
>LUGF01033752.1:118359-131504 GCA_001625245.1 Calycopis cecrops | reverse complement strand
CTTAGTAACCCCCTTTCCAAATAATACGTCTGTCGTTAATTTTAAGAAGGGAAATTGATTTATATTGTACTGGCTACGTCCCACGGTTTCATCCGCGTAAATTTCGATCTCGTGGAAAATAGAAAATCATCCCATGACATCCCATAGAAATATTTGTTCGAGATAAAAGCTATCCTGTGTTATTCCAAGTTACTCTCTTTGTGTGTGCCATACTTCATGAAAATGGGTTCAACAGTTTTTGTGTGAAGGAGTAACAAACAAACATACAAACTTTCGCATTTACTCGCGGCGTTGTTCGCGTGCGTATATTTTATTTCGTCTTTTCTAATAAAACGTAGTATTATAATAGGTAGTAGTAATAAAGTTTGATCATGATGAATATTAGTAGGGATAAGAATATAGCCTATAAGTATAATTGTATTTATATTATTATATTATAATTAAATTATTATATTAGTAGGAATAAGAATATAGCCTATACGTATTATAATATTTATAATAATAAG
This sequence comes from Calycopis cecrops, assembly GCA_001625245.1. Lineage (NCBI taxonomy): Eukaryota > Metazoa > Arthropoda > Insecta > Lepidoptera > Lycaenidae > Calycopis > Calycopis cecrops. The sequence continues at coordinate 130,998 of LUGF01033752.1, read as the reverse complement.
CGATACTTACATTTTCCTCCGCCCTTAGTCTGAGTTCCGCCCGCCTTGAGTCACCACGCACCGCTCCTCCGTGTCGTTACCGAAGTGCCGAGTTACTTGTTTGTGAAAATGATAACCGCTGTTTCAATAAATTGATCTCAAGAAAATTAAATTAATGGGTGAGTGGATAAATCACTACTAGACAATAAAATGAAATCATTATTATAAAAATTAGTTAAATTCCATGAAAAAGTACTCCAGTACTATTAATTTCGCCGACTTTATCTACAAAAGAATTGATATATATTGGGTAGGTTTTGTAAAGATTATCCAGAAATGTACGTTACAAGAAAGATAATTTATTTAATAGATAGATTCGACTTGGCTAATTTTCATTCAATTAATAAATATATATATTAATATAGGTACCTATTTTTATTTAATTAATTAGTAATAGTTGGTGGCGTTAAAACCTTTTCCCGATAGAGATATATCTTAATTATGCTTAAATTATTTGCAATCAAGAAACCTCTTTATTTTTCTAGAAGCACATCTACTGGCTGGAATATATATGAAATATAATAATCTTCTTTAAAATGAAGACCATAACTGATTTTATGCAGCAAATTCCTATAATATATGATGGATAATATTACCTATGTCTTTACTCTTTAGTCACTTTCATACTTATTCAGTATTTTTTTATTGATATTAACAGTGCCGGATTTACGCATAGGCCCGTGAGGCCCGGGCCTAGGGCGCCACGATTGGGGGGGCGCCAAAATTTTCAGGACGATAAAATTTAAGTCCTAAACCCTCCTTTTTGCTTCGCTGTAGTCGGGTAAAAAGGGCACCGTAACAGACCCGGCCTAAGGCGGCAGTAAGCCTAAATTATTACATTAAAAAGCACTGGATATTAATTAATGTTTCCTAAGTTTAAGCGAATGTTAAATATTATACACAACTACTTTAACTATATTGATATCAATAATTATAAAAGTCTATCTAGAATTTTAGATCGCCTATCTATAACTAGGTTATCTGGTTTTTGATGTGTCTGTCAGTAATAAAATGCGCGTTTTTATATGTAAAATACTCAATAAACGTTTAAGATGTGGTTTTAAGTTCCGTGTTTTTGCAAAATGTGCCAAAATTTTGAGTTGCAAAAGGCTCAAAAGTGTCTAGAAACAGTTCTTATAAATATACACAGCGGTATCATCTTTTCTTTTCTTTGCACTTGGCTGGATACACTACCGCGTGTCTAGATGCATACGTAATCTGTGGACTCCGTGATTTTAATGATATTATGGGATGAGTAGAGTTTGTTAATGATGAGATAGAGAGTTACAACACACAATATTCGCGAAGAAGCTAATATACATACCTATGTATAATCATGGTCGTACCCCTGTTCTGAGCCAGGTCTAATCTCGTACCCAGTTTTTGACACTTTTCTTTTTCCATAAAATATAAAACTTTTTAAATAATATTTCTTGCAAAGCTTTGAAGCATTCGGCATTAAATTAAGACAAAAAAGTAATTAAAACACAAAATACAGCAAGCGCATTTATCAATAAAATTGAGAACAGATTGTCATTTCAAAATGACGGCTTTAGTTCCAATCTCGGCCACCGGTTCAGGTATTAAGTTTGTGGCACAATAATTGTGAGACTCACACGCTTCTTTACTAACTCTTAAAACTAAACGCAGAGTCTTGATGTCTGTGAAGCAAAAATATATAACATAAATATCAACATACTTCTTCCTACTAACATAATAAATGGGAAAATTTGCATATGTATGTTATTAATTTACGCAAAAACTACAGACATATTAGGTTGAAATTTGGCACTGGCATAATGTATGTCGGTCACAATCACAATCTCTTTATCCTTCCTATTTATTTTTATATTTATTGGTGATATAAATGTGAATGTAAGTTGGTTTGTCACGTTTTCACGCCAAAACTTCTCAAGATCATCATAAAACTTGGTACACATATTATTAAAGGTATGAGAAAGGACATAGGATACTACTTAATATAACAAAAATTAAGGACGCGAGCAAAGCCGCGACAAACTAGACTCATAAATAAAAAAATATGGTCACAAAAAATAAAGTTCCTTTGCGATTAATTGTACTATAAATGCGAAAGATTGTATATTTGTTATTCTCCCACGCAAAGAGCACTGAACGGTTTTAGTTGAAGATCGGTAAATATTGATCCAATCATAAAAATTCTTTACCTAAAAGAGAGCCACAATATTCAGGAGTAATATAGACTATTATATATAGATTGAATAGATTTTTCGTTTGGCACCCAATACGGGCACGGCTTGGCTTGCAGATTATAATTTGGAATAACAAGTGATCCTGAAAAAATAATTATGCAGTGGTGTAACTATACCTATAAACTATAAAATACAATACAATAATGCTTATTTCCAAAATATTCAACTACAGATTCTACATCTCAAATTCGTCAATCAAAGGACACCCTAATATGAGGTAGCACGGTATTTTCTTTGAAATAGATTGAACGTCTGTGTCTGTGCTAGTATAAACTATAGTTCGGTCTCGTGGCTAACTCTACCATGCGTCTGTATAAAGCCGGATGTATTAACGTTTTTTACCAAAATGTCCAGTTTTAAACAAAAAAATGTATATCGCATTAATACTGGCCAAAAGTTAAAAGAAGATATAGCCCGGCCTTTTTACTCAAATGTCATGTTAGGTTTGGCTGTATAGCCACCAGATCCGTGGCTAACTCCTCGGCTGAGGCTCCGCTTTTCCCAATATAGAGAACCTGATTAACTATTGATGTTGTGTTCTACCGCCGCGCTGTTCTACAGCCAGAGGTCCATATATGTCGCAGGCATTTGCCGACAAGCCATCCTATTGTCACGACTCTGGTCCCTTGGAATAGAAAATACACCGGTGAAACCCGACTTTATAAACTCATAATGGGTTAGTTACAATTTTTACTTAAAAGTTATTCAATTTCATTCTATTAAATGGAGTTTATACCTGCTTTGAAGGTCCAAAAGTTCGCGGAATGGAGGGGATGGAGTGGGGATAGGGTAGCTCGCTTAGTGTCATACTAATTGGGCACTCATAATTAGTATATATAAAACATTTCAACCCTATAGCGCCATTCGTTTACGAGTACTCGCCTGCTAAACAAGTCAATCCGGAAGCATACTGCAACTATGGAGAAAATTGAACATCGCGCTGTAATAAAATTCCTTACCAAGCAAGGAAAAAAACCGTTCAAACCATTTTAAATGAAATGGAAGCCGTTTATGGAGATCAGTGCCCTGGTAAAACAATGGTTTATAAGTGGCATGGACTTTTTTAAACATGGTCGAGATTCAATTGAAGACGACTCTCGCTCTGGGCGGCCAGTTGAGGCCACCACATCAGATATCGTCGAAAAAGTCGAAAACTTGTACTCGAAGACACGCGTTTGAAGAAAAACCATTATCTGCGTTTGTTGGAGTATCAGATACAACCATTTTGCGGATCCTGCACGACCACCTGTGCATGTCAAAAGTCAGCGCAAGATGGGTGCCGAGAATGCTCACGCCGCTTCAAAAACAGCAGCGCGTCGACGCGTCTAAGCACTTTTTGGAGGTGTGTGGAGACGAATCTGTGCAGATTTTGGAGCGGATTGTTACTGGAGATGAAACATGGGTCCATCACTTTGAACCTGAATCAAAACAGGAGTCTATGAAATGGCACAAAAAGGGTACACCACCTCCCAAGAAATTCAAAGTGTCAGAATCGGCTGGAAAGTTGATGGTCATTGTTTTTTGGGATTGTGAGGGAATATTACTCATTGATTATAAAGAAAAGGGTACCACCATAACCGGAGAATACTACGCAACGATATTGGAAAAGTTAAAGGAGGCAATTAAAGAAAAACGTCGAGGAAAATTGGCCAAGGGTGTGTTGCTTTTGCAAGACAACGCGCCGGTTCACAAGAGCCGACTTGCCATGGCTGCTCTGCACACGCATGGATTCGAACCACTTGTTCACCCACCCTATAGTCCAGACCTGGCCCCTAGCGATTTTAATTTGTTTCCAAATTTAAAAAAAGAGCTAAGTGACGACGATAACGAAGTGAAGGAGGCAATTTCGGCGCATTTTGAGGCCAAAGACAAAAAATATTTTTTCGATGGCTTTGAAAAATTAATTCATAGATCCAATAAATGTGTTAGACTTAAGGGTTATTATATTGAAAAGGAAAAATAAATTTATTGTTATATTTTATTAACAACCCTTTCATTCCGCGAACTTTTGGACTACCCCTCGTATACGTAGTATTTCTATATAGTTTGTACTCATTCACGTAGTAATCAGATACGATCGGAGAGAACTTCGACACAATATATTAACTTGACAGTAAAGTAAGTACGTGATCATCCTAATAATATTATAAATTTGTATTTGTATGTTTGTTTGTTTGTTACTTCTTCACGCAAAAAATGCTGAACCGAATTTCATGAAATTTGGCACATATATAGAGAATAACTTGGATTGACACATTGGATAGTTTTTATCAAGAAAAAAATGTTCCAATGGGATGCCATGAGATGATTTTCTATTTTCCACGGGGTAGAAATTTACGCGGGTGAAACCGCTGGGCTCTGCTTGTATTATTTAATCTCTATATCTATCTATCTTTGTCTAAAAAGTTTTCTCATCTAATTGGTGTATTCTCAGTTTTCGAATCATAATTACAAATCTTTTGACAGATAAACTTTGTAAACAAAATTACGTTTCCAGTTATTTAATTTATTTAATAATTTCGTTAAAACAACGAAAAGTTTGAAACCTTTTAAGTAATTATTACTTTCTTACTTAATAAACTTAGATTACTTTCTACTATCTTTCTCTTATTAACTTAAAATGTTGTTCTTTCATTATGGATCTTATTTTTTAAGTGAGATATTTAGCAGCATTAGGCTGGGAGAAGTAGGCATTATGTACATCTGCGAACAATGTTAATAGTGCAGTCATTGAAGCTATATTGGTCCGAATTTTTTTACTGTGAACCGAATTGCATACAATTTTGGAATTAGGTTCATCTTACCCTTAACTTCAAAAGTGAAAATGATTTGAACTCCGCAACCACCCTGGGGGTGGTTGCCACCCCTTCTCGAGGGTTAATTATTTTTTTTCAAAATAACCTCGGATATCGATAGAAGGCCTAATTTTAAGCAAAAAAATGTGTAAAGTTTTTTGAAAAATCCAATACTTTTCAAGTTATTGGCAATTGAAAATTCGCAATTTTTTTACGTTTTTCATTGGTTTTTTGCAAATATCTCCAAAAATATAGGTTTTATCGAAAATTTTATAAAGAACAAATTTGTAGCAGGCAAAAAAATGAACAATTTGGTTTCTTATAAAGTATTCTAAGTGCAATATTAAGCTAGATAGTTTTTTATTTTGTCTGAAATTTAATCGATGTGGTCAATGTCATCTAGCGGCGAGCAGATACATTTTATGGATTCTAAAAAAAGGGATTTTGTAGTGCTTGAAATAAGCTTTACAATGATAGAATTAAAAGTCTTTTGTACGCAAAATAAGTGAGCTGTATTGCAAATGAGGGGAGCATCTAATGTTTTTTCTTTTAAATCAATGGGTTTCATAAGTGCCATTTCCACCAAAATTAATTAAAATTAATCGTATTCCGCCAAGAATTAACTTTATTATAAAGAGTTTGATAGATTGTATCAGTTTGGCTGCCCAGGACACATATTTTTCAAAAAAGTCACGATTTAAAAAAAAATAACAAAATTCAATTTTTTAAACCTTTTTTTCATAATATCTCAAAAATTACGACAGATACGTATAAAAGTGTAGGGATGTAAAATTTAGGTATTTTTGTGACAAACAATTTGGTTTTTTTCTGTGAAACAAAAATTGACGGAGATATGATTGTCTAAAGAGCGCATGGCAGCGCAATCACAGCCTCTTTTAAGCCCTTTAACCCTTCACCGTTTTAGAAAAAGGTTTTTTACTATATATTGCAATAAAGGATGTTGTAGCTCTCTTAATGACCTTTACAATGGTTTTTTTATGGTATAGGAGGGCAAACGAGCAGTCGGAGCCATTTTCATGACTACCGACGCCCACAAACATCCGCATAGAGGCTATACAGATGCGGTGCCCTCCTTTCTCCTCCCACCTCCATGGGCCACCGGCTGCTTACACACCGCACGAAACGCGACAGCACAGCTGTCACTTTACGCCGGTCTCGTGTAAGCCGGGGAGGTACCTCTCGTACCTCCCCGGTCGTGCCGGCTCAATTCGACTGCATGCAAGCATGCAGTGTGGCACTACCTCTTACTAAGGTAAGTTAAGGTTTTTTATAAATTGTGATGGCATGAAAATTGAAGGAGTTATGGTAAAAAAACTTATCATACTTTTTCTACTTAGTAACTGAAAATTTCGGAGTGCGAATATTTGGAGCAATGTGAAAGTACTCAGTATAATAGAGACCCAAAACTATTGCAATGTGTATATATATACATAATATGGCTCAAATATTGTGGAAACGTAGGCATGAATACTTACCAACGTTCCTAAATGTATATAAAACACATTTGAGCACGTGTTTAATAACTTGGCTTGGCAACAAAAACATTCATCCAACGGATTGGGGGTGGCTCATGAATGACGGTTTATTAAATCCACTTCAGTCGGTAGATGCACCCGCACCACAAGAACTGCTGAAAATGAATTTTTGCAACTGCAAAAAAGAATGTGGAGCGTCTTGCGGATGCAGAAACGTTGGTCTGTTTTGTAATAAGTACCTGGGGAACGTGCAGTGGAGATAACTGCCAAAATAGCCCTCCAATTCAGCCAGAAGATGTTGAACGTACAGCGACTCCGACAATGAGTCATGAATACCTAATAATATTATATTTTAATAATAATAGTACAATTTTATATAATTTGTAAATATTTTATTTAATAAATGGCAATTTTTTACTCTAAATTAAATTATTTTTAAATATGTAATATTAAATATATATTTACTGTTTTAATTTAGTTTTAAGGGTAGAAAAGCTTAAGAATATGATAATCATTTTCGAGAGTACGGAATAATATTTAAATCCTTTTCATTTTATCAAAAAAAAAAAAATTTAACAATTTTTTATCAAGACGTAGTTTTCAAGGGTTGAAAGAGGAAAGAGGAAAAATTTGATAATTATTATAAAGAACATAAAATATTACCTACTCCATACTTATATCTTTTTATGTCATGCCAAAGTATTTTTTTGTGATTTTTTCCATTATAGGGGTTGTTTGCAAGGGTTGTAAGATTTTTGAAAATGATTTTAATATGAGCTAATTGTGTTAGAAAACACTAAAATTTCATCACTTACTATTAGGCATGTTTTCTAGCGATAAAATGGCTCAATATCAATTTTTCCATTAAGGGGTTGTTTACACCCCTTAAAAACAAGAGGCGGAATTCAGATCATTTTCACTTTTGAAGTTAAGGGTAAGATGAGCCTAAATCCAAAATTTCATGCAAATCGGTTCGCAGTAAAAAAATTCGGTGGTAAGACCGTATTTTTCGCTTCAATGACTGCACTATAATATACATAAGTATATATTGTATGTAATATATGGCTATCAACTTGTAAGCCAAATGGCTTTTCTTGCTCTTTTATCTCACTATTCTATAAAATAGCTTGTTGTTGCCAAAATGTTAAGATAGACAGACCATGGACGGACTGCTTAGCAATCTAGATGTTGGGTGGGCGAGGTTGTTGTGTATCTGATCCCAACAAGGACTGTTCCTATTCTCAGTTGCAACATGGATTCAGAAGAAGCAACAATAGCCTCATGGTGACCAAGTGAAGACGTAGAAAGTGTAGTGCGTGCGTCATATTACAAAATAGACAGCAAAATGGAGTTCTTAATTCTTTGTTCCCTCGACTCAGAGAAGATGATAATAAGCTTTTTAACGACTTTATTGTTGTTAGCCTGGTGTGTCCCACAGCTGAGCAAAGACCTATCCACTCTCCTTCCACTTCCCTCTGTGAATTGCTAAACTGGGCCCATCTTTCCCGAAAGGGTTCAGCTCACTTCGTCATGACCGATGAGGTCTGCTATTTGTCGCCGGCCAGTCTGGGGGATCCATGGGGATGTGGTCCAGAGATCATCTGGAATGCGGCAAACATGACCAGCCTAGTTCCATTTTAACGTAGCCTTCCTAGTGACATCCATGATTCCTGTTTTGGAGCGTATTATGACATTCCTAACTAGGTCTATCAATTTGATTCCCGGAATACTTCGTTCCAGGGATCGCAGGCTAACCGCGAGGATGAATCCCTGCTGCAGTGTCACGTTTGAGAGCCGTATGTTAAAATGGGGCGGATGCACACGGCTTTGGAACCTTTACTATGGTTGACATTTTAGGTCATAAAATTTAACGGGAGAATGACTGCTTCAAGATGAAGCGATTCTACACGAACAGATCGAGCTATTAACTGCCGGAAACCGGCGTGGAGTGACAGCTGTGCTTCTGTGTATTGACAGTGACAAGTTTGTATTGAAATTGCAGATCTCCATACCACCGCATGAAGCTGTTGCGACTGTCTGCTCTAAGCTGTCCTTATGGCGGACTTTATGTGGAGTTTCGATAGTGAAAGTTTTTGTGAAAATGCTACCGCATAAATACATTGGTGTAAAAAGTCTATGTCCACTGCCGTATATTGATTCAATGAAGTTTGATGGCGCCCCAGTGCCTTTAGGTTAAACGCCGTTTTATTCGTATTGACCATTTTTATTCCTTCTCCCATTGAAATTGTATTGTTTCGAAAATACACCATAGACACCATAGAATTATGCCGCCCTAGGCCATGCATGAGGCATGACTTGACTCATGGCTATGCCATGGAGATATCATAGCTGATGGTGATGGTATAAGTAAACTGTATTACATTGTCGAAGGCTTATAAAATCCTACCATTAATATTTCATGCAATACTCCGTCGCTGTAACGAATTGGTCGCTGGGCCGGGAAAGGCTTTGCATAACATAAATAAAGAGTGAATGTATTACTTATTTGGAATAACTTTACTACCTCAATTTTTCTATTTCCACGGGCTATATAATTATATACTATATAATAATGCTATTTTTATTTTGTTTAATTAAACAAAATAAAAATAGCATTATTTGTGAGGGACTTGTACTACCCTATACAAGAAATAAGAACGGAAATGAGTAAAGACAAGAAAAGTAATGGTTAATTTCGTTGCGGGTCAACACTTATTTAGTTTTACCTTCGGGCTCGGGTGTGTTTTTATATCTGTGGATGCCGTTGGCGACCGGCGATACAGGAGGAGCGGCGTTGGGAAAGGAAGGGTGGGTCAAACCCGATTTAAAAGATGCGACATTATGGTCAGAATAATAATAAATAAATGCTAAATCTACATTTTTCATTGTATAAATGGGTAAAACAAGCTGTCAGACCTTTCGATTATTGGGTAGAAAAGCCCTTATCTGTTATGCAGCGTTGTCCCGTTGAACTGGTTAACTTAAATACCGCACGAAAGGCGAAGGCATAGACGTTTTTGCGATCGTGTAAGCGAGAGATACGTCACGGTCGTGTATGTAAATGCTACAAGTAGGTAGGTACCACGTTTAAATGAAGCTTTCACATGTTATTTTAAGATTATGTTTAAAGAAAATCTTTAGGTTCCGAAGGTTATGTAACTAATAAGAACATAATCTATACAATAAACAGGCAATCAATTCTACCAATAAAATAATATTTAGACACGTTTGTACCTATTTAACCACTATAGTGGTTCGCTAAGTGAAAGCATTTTTTTCTAATTCTTTCCCTTCGGAACTGTACCTTTGACACGTCCATTTATTTATTTACACCGCAATCGTAGAATACAGTGACGTCGACGTATTGACAACAAACTGTTCGACACGCCTTAGGCCCACAAACAAACAACAAATCAGATTGAATCACTTATAAGGCTGTGTTATATTGACACCTTATGTGGTTCTTGGTAGAGCAAAGGAACTGTCTTAAGGATTTTTATGCTAAAACACTGTGTTGTTATGTTTTTTTTTGTATTGTGACCAAATAAATGTTTTTCACTTGCTACTGGTGAGTAATAAGTAAATGACTGTTAGGTACTACTACTATACACTTACTACTGGTAAGTAAGATGTAGTGCCGTAGTATAGGCCTTATTGGCCAGCGCGACCGGGTACGAGCAGTGGGAGCCACAGATGCGCGCCCTCCTTTTTCTTCCCACCTTCACGGGCCACCGGCTACTTACACACAGCACGAAACGCGAAAGCACAACTGTCACTTTATGCCGGTCTCGTGTAAGCGATAGGTACCTCCCCGGTCGTGCCGGCCCAATTCTGCTGCATGCAAGCATGCAGTGTGGCACTACCTCTTACTCAGAATGGCTATTACAAACATTAAGAGGCTTGCTCTTTTCTGAGTGGCGAGTGCATATGGACTTCAAAACACAGTCCAATATATAACGAACACGTTACTAAATGATAACGTAAAATCTTCAAGCAATTCATTTAATTTTAAGCGTCGACTTCGTTCGTACTTTATATACGCGCCTTTATTAATTGTCTTCTTTGATATGTTTTCACAGACAACACACGAGGCAGGTCTATAACTTCAGTGCCCATAAAATAGAGGACCGTTTTCACGGCTTAATATTTTTATTAAATTCCTATAGTATATATATCGTATATTAATATTCCTATCGATTCCTGTCTTCCTCCTTCCCTCTCCCAATAGGGTGCAATTCTGCTCTTTACCTTCGTCCTCATTTTTGATTGATCTTTTAATTTCGAAAATGTAAGTGAAATATAGCTACGAAATAAAAATTTTATTGTGATATTTCAACACGCAGAACGTCGTAGATGTCATGTTCTATTTTACACTAGTTATAGCTTTGTGTATTTAGTCAAGATGACAGGACTGAGAGAGGAAACCTGCTGCATGAATTTGGTCCTATTGGGTCACTGTAGCTGCAGAGACTGTATAAGTTTTAGACGGTAATAGCCTTTTATACAGCGAGTAATAGGTTTTATACAGCGGGGCCCACGCAACTTTGTATTATAGAGCACACTGTGATCCGCGGTCACCACAGCCATTCATTTTTCGAAATGAAAAGCATTTTTATTTTATTCCAGATTGTAATTTATATATCTGTGCTATTTTTCATCCAAAGTCTGTTAGTACGTGGATCAGCATCACTCATACGTTCAACAACTTTCGTTTCAGATTCAGTTTTAATTTATTATCTACTAGTAGAATTGAGCAAATAAATAAAAAACATAAAATGGAGATGGCATAAGTAGGCATTATTAGAAAATATCTCATCTCTTTTAATTGTATTTGTTTTAACTCACACAATCTCTATACAGCGTGGCCGAACGAAAGCGAATTGCGTACAAAATTTTTAAAAATACATTTTAAATTAATGTTCTTTAGTTTCTAGACCAGACTAAAAACTAACTAATTGCTTTGATAACATAGTTAATGTGTTCTGCCTGTCGTTCTGTCGGTTAATATTTAGTAGTACAATTAAGACCTCAATCAGAAAATTAGTAAAGTTTTCAAAAACTACATAATTTTTTTGCGATATTAATAACACGAATCAAACGAGGGCAAAGAGATCTTAAAAGGTATGTGATATAACTGATGACTATTGTATTTATGACTGACGAATGCGTAGGCTTCTTGCCAAATAAAGGTTGTTGCTAGTACCAGACTATCCATGAACTCAAGCCACTCTTGTACATTTCATTATTTTTTCAGACCACGTGCTGACTGAACGTGCTCTATGTACGAACTGCGATAAAAAACATATGCCTTCAGTCAAGAACGGTGATGCGATTTTGATGATGATTGTGTTTGTTGTACAAAAGTGTCCAACGTAGTAACTTTTCAATTACACTCCTTTAATATGAATGAGATACAAATTATCATTAAGTGATGTTGACGACTTTACAAAAAACTACTTCGATCAGTTCGGTTGTCGTTTACGAACATCGAAGACATATTTACAAAATATTTTGTGTGTTATTAATAGTTTAGAATAAGTATACATTAGAGCATGAGAGTACCAACATGTATCAAAGGCCTTAGGTAACTACAGACGACCATAAACATCCGAATAATAAGAGCTCCATTGCCTTCTTTAATGGTTCACAAATCGAATGAATTAAATATCTGGATATTTGTGAATCGTAAGGAACAAACGATAGATAGCTGTTTTTTCACACCAGTGTTATGCGAATACGTGGTATATGGTGGTTTTATCGATTCAGCTAAAAAGTAGCAAATGAATGCGCCTTAATGCAGATGTTGAGGCGTTGGTAGTCGCCATATGGCTTCTACTGCTCATTTGTTCCTTTGTGCTATAAATTCAACTAAAACTTTGTGAAGGGAAACGTTCACAAGTAACGTAAGCGACGTAAAGAAACACAACATAGTGTGTGTTTCTTTACGTCGCTTACGTCCCTCCTTCAACTCTAGAGTCTCGATGTATCGATATGACCAGCAACATGGAAATGTAACAGACGCCGAGATAGAGAAAATGTTTATATCGGAATTTAAATGTAATATCGTGCGTGAGTATT
>LUGF01033752.1:107060-117513 GCA_001625245.1 Calycopis cecrops | reverse complement strand
GCTGGTAGTCGCATGTGGCTTCTACTGCCCATTTGTTCCTTTGTGCTATAAATTCAACTAAAACTTTGTGAAGGGAAAGGTTCACAAGGAACGTAAGCGACGCGCGACGTAAAGAAACACAACATTGTGTGTGTTTCTTTACGTCGCTTACGTCAACCTACGTACCTTCAACTCTAGAGTCTCGATGTATCGATATGACCAACAACATGTAAATGTAACAGACGCCGAGATAGAGAAAATGTTTATATCGGAATTTAAATGTAATATCGTGCGTGAGTATTACTTATTAATAAATATCATAAAATATTCGTCAGTGGGTGGGTATGTCACGTTCATCGATTTTAGCCTTTAGGCTTCGTAAAGCATTAATTTTTCACCTTAAATTTTATGTAAAAACAAATAAAGTATTATAACATAAATAAGTACTGAGAAGGATAAATTGAAGTCAAAAGTCAGAGTCAGTGGCCTCTGAAATGAAGAACGACCGATAGCAGTTTCACCGGATCACATTCGATCGTTGTGCATTTTCAATTTTGTTTATTTTCATTAAGGGTGCTATCGGCAAAAAGTGCCGAAATTGAGTATTTTGAAGGCAAATTACTCGTAAATGGAAATAATCTATTAAAGATCTGTAAAGTTTATAAATTGAAAATTATTATTATTTACGAAGAAAAAGGTATATTTGGAACTCATGTTTTCGAAAAGACTAATTTTCGAAATGAAATTACGAATACAAGCAGTGGATTGTGGATACCGAAAAAATACCTACTATTAGGAAATATACTGCTATAGGTTTTTTATAAAATAGAAAAGTAAATTGATTTCATTAAACTCGGCAAAAAAAATATTTTTGTAACTTAAATTTTGCCAAAATAAAACATCATTTTTCTCATGATAATAAATGTGGAACAACTTCAGAAATTTACTCATTTATTAACACGATATTAGATTAATAAAATCACCAAAAAAAATAAACATTACTATGTTAGATTTTATTTAATTAAATTTCAAAGTTACTATTGATTTACGCCATGTAAGTCTTTATAAGTTCACAAATATTTTTATTGTTTAAGTCAATAAAAAATATTTGTGCTATGCGGAACCAAAGTTGATCTTCAATAGATTATTTCCATTTACGAGTAATTTGCCTTAAAAAAACTCAATTTCGGCACTTTTTACCGATAGCGCCCTTAACTGTGGTTAATGAAAACAGAATCTTTAAACTGACTATAATTTTCAAAATATATTTCTTTAAATTTTTTTTTGCCCGTGGCTTTGTTTCTGTCCGTATTTAAAAAAAAAAAGAATTCTCTCCGTCTTAATATTTTTAAGAATATGTGATGATTGGTAGAATTATTTTCGTAAAAGCGTAACAAAGAAACTTACATTAACATTTATAATAATATTAGTTATCTTTTTATTTTATTATCTTTCTGTTTTCAACATTAATTGTCTATATCAGAATTAAATACTATAAAAAACAAGACATTATATGTCTATTAGAAAAATATAATTGATGAATCAACTCATCAATTGTGTTGTGCTCGAAACGAGGTGAATGTAGTTTGTTTTTGGTGGTTCCGCGCCCATAGGGTTTAGGTGAAATACGATCAAACAAACAAGCTAATTGTAAATCAATAACCATTTTTTGGCGCTCGATGGTTAAAAATAGCTTCGATCTTATGTAGAACGCGTCCGGGAAAGAATGTCGATTGTTACGTAGACCGACCAACACAGTAGAAAGACTGACGAGACGAGGAAATGAAAAGGAAGTTCCGTTCTCGGTTCTCATGTTTTTGAAATGATTTTTTTTACGCGTGTTTGAGAATTATTTTATATGGAAAAAAATGATTGAATTCGCGTTCTGTACTGTTGCCAATACCACATGTAGCGCCATCTATTGTAATATGTATTCACTTATTTTACGATATCGTTTGCACATAACATATCCAGTGTCAGGAAAGACGACGCGACGCTGATCAATATTCGAAAAATCTTTTTGAAGTGAAAACTTCTTGATGCACATTGTGAGCTTTTTTATTGTCATTTCTGTTGACGGTCTTGGAGAGCCACTGTGCTCTTTTATAGTACTCCTTGTACTTTGACGGCAAAGGGACACTTACCCACCAGCCACCCATGTTCCTACCCACCTCTCGGTATTCGGAGTGAATCACCGGAGGTGCACAGAGGTTTGCTCACCAGTGAGAAGAAAGAAGAATAAAAAGAAGAACTCCACCTGACTGGGTCTGTTCCCCAGCGTGCAATTCTCCACTCCCTACAAACTGTTTAAGTGCCCTCTCGTTATACCACTCTCTCCTTTCTGGGGCCTGACATCACATCGACAGTCGTCATCGGCACTGCAGCTACGTCGTAACATGTCCTTCCTCTTCGCGTGCAAAGCAAAGGGGTAGTCGAAACTCGAACTTTTATAGATGTCCTTATTTTATGCAGTCACGTTGTCCTGCTTTCGTCCTTCCATTTCCTTCTGTCTTGCCACCCGCAACTCACAAACCGCACGCACCGCAACATCATAATCGTTACCTTGCGGGGCATCACGCGAGCGAGAGTTCCTGCCGTCATCCTGTTCGGGCCGACCAAATATAGCTGCAATGCATTTCACTCCCTGTTAAAAATGTTACGAGAAAGTCCTTCCCAGTTAAAGAATTATTTTTCGAGTATTTTTCTTTTAAAACTGTGTTAAAATAAACCGAAGCGCTAAACAAATCTAGGCTGTGCTTTATTTAAAAACCCAGATTGTCCAGCGCGCTAATGCAGTGTTGTAGAAATGAAATTTAACTAATTTAATTTTTATAGGATAATTATTAAGTTTCACTTTAATTCGTTCAATTGAAAGGGCCCTTATTTACCCAGACGGGAAATCAGATAGTCCATCCGGATTCTCAGAAACCCGATAATATATGATGACTAGATTATGATATACATACTTAAAATTACTGATAAGGCTCAAAAACAACAATATGCAATAGTATAACCTTATACATAACAAAATTAACGCAACAAATCGCAACGATATTCCACATGATGTGTCGCATCCCTTACTCTTCGGCACTACTTGGCGCTTAGTACAAAAACAACTTGTTGTTTTTCCCAGCGTATATTACTTTATAGTGATAGATAAGACAGTTTAATGAGTTTCTACTTATTGAGCTCGCACACTTTCGCACTTGTTTCCAACAACATTATAAACTTTATAGTTGTGTCAATAAAATATTTGTAATGAGAGTTTTTACAATATGCTACAATCGCGACTGTATCGTTTGGATTATTTTAAAGTAGTCAATATATAAAGTTTAATACTAATAAAGACAAAATATTTAATATAGGGGGTGTATTTTATTATAACATTGTTATAATAAGGAATTTTTAATTGATTATAGTCATAGTACTACCTACATGAAGCAAAGTCTACTTACAGGCTCTTTGAATTCAGAATCTTTGGTTTGTCCGATGTATAAATGACTATTTTAATTACTTTTTCTCTGTAATGCATTTATACATCATGTAAAAAAATCTGTACTAAAATTGATAAGTATACGAGAGTAACACCGCAGAGAAGGTTCTTGTTTCAAATGCCAATTTTCCTTTTTAAAGTTTTTTCGACATTTTACCTTCTCCAGCATTTGATTCCAGTTGATATAATATGCAAAGTAGCTGCGTTCCGAATATTCTCCCCCGAAGTTTTAATCCCATTTAAATGTCGAGATGAAAAATAGATGTTGGCCGATTCTCAGATCTACCCGATATATACATAAAATTTAATGAGAATCGGTCGAGCCGTATCAGAGAAGTATGGTAACAATATGATATATATGGATATATTAAATCGTGAGCTTTGTATGAAATCGATAAATACGCACTTGTGTCCCGGCAGAGCGCTTACGGAATTGTGAAACCTAAAATATAACGCTTTAAAAAGAGTAATGTGATGGCACCCTAACATCGATAGCACCAACTACCTGACCGATAACGATAGCTCCCCCACAGATTTGGGTTTGTTTTTGCACTACATGCGAGTGGCCTCCACAATACCGACTTAGTCTATTATAGGCAGCCTTTTCTGATGCTATAGCAAAGAGTGTTAAAAGAAAACTTTTCTCTCCCCGCTTTTGTATTGTAGATAAGGCTTAGATTATGCTAATTCTTAAGTCAAGTCATCCGATAAGTTTGGATAGTACATTAATTCATACTAAAACAGTAATAACATTGTGCTCCGTTGTGTTAAAATATGTTTATATGTTACATGGATCATATGTTGTCATTAGATTTAGGGGAAAGGTTACCACGGGTTTGTTCTAAAGGTAAGTAACCTACAAACTGCGTGTATCTGCCACCAGGACAGCAGAAGTGTATATACTATACTGTAAGATAATATGCATTTATAGAACTGAAAACTTTAGCAGTGTTAGGACTGGGAAAAACATTATAAGTTCGTGTCATCTTCTAGTTTTTAAGAAAATTAAAGTGTAGTATGTTTGTTTCTACACTTTGCCATCAAATTCTAAATACATTGAACTGTGAAATAAGATAACTTTAAATATAAGCTACGGAAGAGCGGGATATTCCTGACACAGGTTTTTTCAGAACTTACTACATAATGTATTGTTATCATTATTGAGGAAAGAAATAAAATTATTCTTATTCTATTCTTATTCTTATTATTCGTATTATCTTACATAGCCGCAGAAAGTGCTGCACTAGCTCGTAGCTGCGCTACAAGTGTGTGCTACTAAACATAGGTCATTGTTTTTAGTTTTAAGCTTTCAATAGAGAGTCCCTATTTGGCTGTTTTTTTATATCATTTTTGACATAATCTAATATTTCAGGCTCAGAAAACAAGAAGGATGACGGGGAGCCCACGCCTGTGCCGTCAGACTCGGAGCCGGTAGAGGACAGAGTCATGCATTGCATGGTCGGCGGAGCACATGCATTCATTTTACGGGTATGCAAATTTACAGTTTTTACTGAAATAGTACTAATCCTAATGAATAGCTAATGCAACTGGTATTTACATATTTGTTTCGGTATGACATTACATTTGTGTGACAAAACATTTGTTTTCGTGTGACATGAGGGCAAATAAAGAGTTCTAACTAAAAAAAGTATCGCAGAACTAATCCTTTACTGTAACATGTACTGTATTGCTTTTACTATTTATAATATGCGCAATAAAGAATATTTCATTCATTCATTCATCCTTTTAGCTTACAAATATGACATTACATTGCTTCTTTATCGATTAAATATACCTGTTACGGCTAAAACCCGAAGTGCGGCTACATCTAGTTTTAGCCGGTTAGAACTCGGTGTAGCCACTCTGCCCGAAAACAATCGGCTTATTCTAGATTTAGCCTAGATAGAGTGGCTACACTTAGTTCTAACCGGCTAAAACAAGGTGTAGCCGCACTTCAGGTTTTAGCTGTAACGTACATCTTTTAGTTATAATTTCTATTGAAAACAGAGATCCCTTGAAATCCAGACGAAAAACTAATAAGCGTTGATGAACGATGTTAATATAACGTTTACCTCCCTACATACGCCAAGCTGGTTAATTATTAAGAGGATTTACATAATTGAACGTCAATATTTGATACCAATTTACATTGGTGTTGATATAAGATTATCACGTTAAATTATAATTAGTAAAACGTAGTGTTTGATAGGGGGGGGGATATAATTGGGTCGGTACAACCACAGAGGGACCTCTCGCACTCCTGATACCGCCGTTTAAGTGATAGCTATGTTATAGCATTGTGAGTAGCCGGTGGCCCATTTGTGGAATGGGGTTCACAGAAGTGCAACTCCATATTATGCCGATGTTAATGACGTAGGTGTTACCAAATAGCTCCGAATACTCATTCTTTGCTCTGTGCCATAAAAAGTGTATCTATACATTTAATAAAGCTATAGAGAGTCGGAAGTCAAGAACATAGAAGATATTTGAAAGAAAATTGTTTGGGGATACTTATAATACATAATATCTGTTTGTCTGTTTATTCGTGCGCGCATAATGAAAAACCGGCTGAACGAATATTGATGCTAGTTTTACTAATCTGTAGACAAAATTCCCCACTAGGTTATATGCTACAGAAATTCAACCCTTAAGAGGGTAAGAGAGGTAATAAATGGTGGGCGATAGGGAAGCTGAAAGTTTATTCAGTGAGTATTTAATGCTGTAGCGCTGTTGTTGTTCCAGATATCCAGTTTCTTCGGTCTGGCGCCACTTAAATTCGAGTCCCGCGGAAATGGCTTCTCTGTGACGATATCCAGCGCCATGTGCGTCTACAGTTACATATTAGTCACATTTCTAGGTTGGTATTCATGTGTGATAAGGTTCATGTACACTGCAAAACGTTTGTTATCTACGTAACGTATACGTAAGTTTACAACAAGCGTGGGATGAATTCATTTTTGTGGTTGTGGAAATTTGTGCTTTGTCGGTCTTTCTACCTTAATGTATAATTTTAATCAGAATGATAAATGAGATTACGACCAGTTAGTACTTATTATTGCGGCTAGCTAAAACTTATTAAAATGTTAATTAAATATTACGCGTCCGCTGTCAGTTAACAAAACATTGTTTTGACAAAATGCTCAAAGATATAATAAGTAGAGTTAAAATGGCTGATTGTAGGCAACATTAAAAGATATAATAAGTATCATACATATATTAGAGCAAAATATAAAAATAAAATTCAACGCAAAACATGTTTTATACGGTAAAAAAATATGCAAGAATGAGCAAAGCTACGTTTCGTCGTTGCACGTCCTCCTGCCCTGTAGTCGAGATATTTCTCCACATCGTTCACTTTCAAAATTTGAATAACAGCCTGCCGGTGTCGTGTCGTTTTTGCGAGGATAAATTCTGCAATTTTTTTTCTAGACATGCTGCTCGATTTTCGCAATTTTTTGATATTTACTTTGTGACTTATGTAATATAATAAATATCTGTAGTAATATAATTTAATCAGCGTATTATTCTTTATACGTAAAGTTTCCTCTATTCTATTGTGTCGTAGAATTCAGCGACTATCTCGTGTAGTCTAGTGATAAGCATGTTCCACCACAGACGTGACGACCCAGGTTCGAATACCGTGTCGGATCAAAAAGTGGTATTGTGCTTTTCGGTTTCTATTAACAGTGGGGGTCAGGAAGTTGGTGGTGGTCGCTTCTGCGCTTGATTTTTTTCCGGTGCTGTCGGAATCGATCATAACATTGGAATGAGGGTATAGAAGTGTGTCTACGCAAAGACATGTGCACTATAATATGTCCTGCGCAGGTGGTAAGCCCCTATAGATGGGCTGCCGTTGCCGAAATTGTTTAGGAGTTAAGACTACATTATAATTGTTATATTTCAGTGATATTCACAATATTCGGTCTGGCGGCGGAGATCAGCGTGGGCGTGGAGCTGTCGGTGCGCATGTCGTCGCGCATGTCGCAGTTCGTGTCCACGTGCGACGTGCTGGTGGTGGTGGTGACGGCCGGCGCGGGCGTGTACGGCGCGCCGCGACGCATGCGCAAGATGCTCAAGTTCATGGAGAGTGTGGCGCTGGTGAGTGTCTGTCTAGCAACAGTGTTGCATCTTTATTGCGTGTACGGCGCGCCGCGGCGCATGCGCAAGATGCTCAAGGTCATGGAGAGTGTGGCGCTGGTGAGTGTCTGTCTAACAATAGTGTTGCGTCTTTATTGCGTGTACGGCGCGGCGCGGCGCATGCGCAAGATGCTCAAGTTCATGGAGAGTGTGGCGCTGGTGAGTGTCTGTCTAGCAATAGTGTTGCATCTTTATTGCGTGTACGGCGCGGCGCGGCGCATGCGCAAGATGCTTAAGTTCATGGAGAGTGTGGCTCTGGTGAGTGTCTGTCTAGCAATAGTGTTGCATCTTATTGCGTGTACGGCGCGCCGCGGCGCATGCGCAAGATGCTCAAGTTCGTGGAGAGTGTGGCGCTGGTTAGTGTCTGTCTAGCAATAGTGTTGCATCTTTATTGCGTGTACGGCGCGCCGCGGCGCATGCGCAAGATGCTCAAGTTCATGGAGAGTGTGGCGCTGGTGAGTGTCTGTCTAACAATAGTGTTGCGTCTTTATTGCGTGTACGGCGCGGCGGCGCATGCGCAAGATGCTCAAGTTCATGGAGAGTGTGGCGCTGGTGAGTGTCTGTCTAACAATAGTGTTGCGTCTTTATTGCGTGTACGGTGCGGCGCGGCGCATGCGCAAGATGCTCAAGTTCATGGAGAGTGTGGCGCTGGTGAGTGTCTGTCTAGCAATAGCGTTGCATCTTTATTGCGTGTACGGCGCGCCGCGGCGCATGAGCACAGAGCAAGATGCTCAATTTCATGGAGAGTGTGGCGCTGGTGAGTGTCTCTAGCAACAGTGTTGAATCTTTATTGCGTGTACGGCGCGCCGCGGCGCATGAGCACAGAGCAAGATGCTCAATTTCATGGAGAGTGTGGCGCTGGTGAGTGTCAGTCTAGCAACAGTGTTACGTCTTTATTGCGTTTTGACCGTTTTCCTGGCCAAATAAGTTCTTATTTAAAATAATTTGTGCATTCGAGATTGTTACAGCAAAATGAGCCCTCATTTGTTTTTTTTTCCACTGTTTGTGCTGAAGTTAAAACATTGTAACTTCTATCGTCTCTTTCTTGGTTGCTTTCTTCAATGCCGAAGGTCGGGTCCGCTCGGTGTTGTGTTGGTAATATTTGGCACTAGCTTACCGCGGTGGTTGTTAGGAACACCAAAAGTGAGAAGACTTGATCAAACCCATCCACTAGGTGATCAGCCGCGAAATCTTTTTCATTTTACTTTTTCTATGACGTCGTGCGAGCGAATCGTCTTAAATTGGTGTTCACGTTCCCCACAAAATGACCTGGAACAATAAAGCGTAAATGAGTCTGTAAGATTAAGGTCAATTTGCTCATCAATCTTTGAACATCTTGTTTTGTATTTACTTTACGGGATTTAACACGAGAAAATATTTGTCAAGCTGGTACCTTTAACAAATGTTTTATCGTGTTAAAACCCGTAAAGTAAATACAATATGTGTAACAAACGTGAAAGTCCCAAACAAGTGTTTGAACATCTTGGTTCGCCGGTTCATTTTCTTTTCACATCCCGGATTAATTACACAAACTGAAACACGAAGTCCTAGCCGATTTAATTTGTCCGAGTTTATACGTTAGATATATATTTTTAGTGCCTAGTTACTTCTTTTTCTCAAAGTACAATTTCTCATAGAAATTCGCATAGAGGCTATACAGAATACAGATGCACTGCCTTCCTTTCTCCTCTCACTTCTACGGGCCACCGGCCACTTAAACACCGCACGAAACTCAACACAGCTGTCACTTTAGGCAGGTCTCGTGTAAGCGAGAGGTAGCTCACCGGTCGTGCAGGCTTGCAATGTGGCACTACCTCTTACTAGACTTACTTTTTACTGTCCTTTTTACATTTACTTTTGCGAACTGCTCAGCGGCGCTGGCTATTCCAGTTGACTCACGCATGTTACGCAACTACGACTTTATTAAACGCCGGCTTATTTATCTATATATATAAAACCCAA
Organism: Calycopis cecrops; assembly: GCA_001625245.1. NCBI lineage: Eukaryota > Metazoa > Arthropoda > Insecta > Lepidoptera > Lycaenidae > Calycopis > Calycopis cecrops. Next base: position 107,942 of record LUGF01033752.1, on the reverse strand, counting down.
AGATGACATAGTCATCTACCAACGCACAGCCCAAACCACTGTGCGGATCGAGATGAAATTTGGCATGCAGGTATATGTTATGACGTAGGTACGTAGGCTCAGAAATGATTTTCATAAATTCAACCCCTAAGGGGGTGAAATAGGGTGTTGAAGTTTATGTGGATTCTTAGAAATTAAACGCGGGTGGAACCGCGGGGCACAGCTAGTATATCAATAATTATGTAATGGTTTCCCAGGTGGACACCAACATTGGGGCGTACTACTCCACCGCCACCGAGCGCAAGTTGTGTGCGTGTCTGCTGGCCATCCTCACCTTCTTCACCGTTCTCATCGCGGACGACTTCTGCTTCTACACCTTACAGGCGAGAAGGATCGACAGACAGTGTAAGTATCATCCTTAATACGAGATATTATTCTTAATGCAGTAAGTAAGGTAGAAATAATTACTAATTATAATTACATTTAACGCCACTTGCTTTTATCAACCTTGTATATTATTTATTACAGTTTTATAAATAAAACGAATAACAGTTATAAATATCCATATACAGCAAAGGAAATGAATAACATAATTTCAACAAATATTAAAGAGGGCCTAAAAGCAATGACAATTCTCCTAGCAACGCAAATATTCTATATAATATGCTCTAGCCGACGTCTCATTTCGCTTTTTATACATTCTGCACAGAAGCGGATGTCGTACTTTGACGAAGTTGTTCGAAGTTAAATTCAAAATGTGGATTTCACTTGGGTTATACAGGATTATTTGTAAAACACCAGCTCTCAGACATAAATAGCTAGCATTCTTTACAACAACATATTTTGTTCTACAAATTTTAATAATTAGTATATGAAAAAATATTATATTTTTTTTCATACAAA
>LUGF01033752.1:83459-106864 GCA_001625245.1 Calycopis cecrops | reverse complement strand
GTGAGTTTGTTCACGGCGCTGTCCGTGCGAGCGAGGTTCCAGGCTGTCAACGACGCGCTGGCGCTCACCGCAAGACACATCTCTATATCCAGTGAGTTTGTTCACGGCGCTGTCCGTACGATCGAGGTTCCAGGATGTCAACGACGCGCTGGCGCTCACCGCAAGACACATCTCTATATCCAGTGAGTTTGTTCACGGCGCTGTCCGTGCGGGCGAGGTTCCAGGCTGTCAACAACGCGCTGGCGCTCACTGCAAGACACATCGCCATATCGAGTGAGTTTGTTCACGGCGCTGTTCGTGCGAGCGAGGTTCCAGGCTGTCAACGACGCGCTGGCGCTCACCGCAAGACACATCTCTATATCCAGTGAGTTTGTTCACGGCGCTGCGTGTGTGTGTGTGTGTGTTTGTGTGTAATAAAGTCTGAATTTCCAATTGTACCCATAAATTTACCTTGATTCTTGAAACTTGAATCTTGTGAATCACTTATCTTTGAGACGGGCCATTAAAATTCATTCTGGACGAATAATTGAAATTTCTATTTGCCGTCTGATTTGATCATTTAGCCATTCACAGCGCAGGGTACTTTAGCGCATTTTAAGTTCTTTGGGATTTGAGCCCCAGTTAACTCTAAATACTTAAGTAACCCAGAATTCTAGTACGATATTGACTCGTAGTCTAGTGGTAAGCATGTTTAACCACAGACGTGAGGTCCTGTGTTCGAAGCCCGGCTCGGACCGAGAAGTATTATTATATTTTTCAATTTCTTATATTAGTTACGAATCTGGAAGTTGGCGGTGTTACATCCCCGTGTTTCGGAGAGCACGTTAAGTTGGCCCTGTGCCTAATTTCTCTCAAATCGGGTTATCGTCCCATCGAAATAGGACAATGAGTGAAAATAGAGCCTACTTGTGTCCGCCCAAACATTTGTGCACAATAACATGTCCTGCCCAGATGACTCGTCCCTATAGAGGTGGGTCGCTGTAGTCGAAATATCAAGGTCGACATTATTATTATTACTCTCGTAAATTGTTATAATTAATAGATTCCAATTGTTCCAGTTGAAAAAGTAAGAGAGCCAACACAGATGAATGTATTTGCCATACGCACGTCCACCGCCGAATCACGCCGGGGGAACAACGTTAGCTTGCTGTTAGACACAGTGCCGGGAAAGGAACATGCTATTATAAAAAGGAACCCAGGTAATACAACATTTATAGTAGTTCTTAAAGTTTTACTTATCTGTGATTGGACAGTAAAAGTATTGACAGTAAAACAAAAAACGTAGTCTATAAAAACAATAGTAGTAATAAAATATCGCGTCTATAAACATATTTTATTCCTACAATATACACGTCCTTAGTAAAAATGACGCAGACGAAGTCGCGGGTAGCAGCTAGTAGAGTTATAATATGTAAAGTTTAAACACATTTCATTTAAATATATTTTATTACGTTTAAAACTTTGTTTCACTTTATCATAACTTTTGACTATTAAAATAAAAAGTTTTATGAAAATAAGAATCTATGACAATTCCTTGAACTCGTCATTAAACTCGAAATCAGCCGAATATTATTTTAATTCTAATAATTGAAACAGAAAGTAAGATTTTCAACTCAGCTTAGCTATAATATTTTTTTTATAGCTTAGGAGGCAAACGAGCAGTTGGGTGTTTTATATTTTGTAGTTTAGGGAGCTGAACGAGCAGTCGGAGACATTTTCATGACTGTGACTGACGCCAACAGACATCGAGGTTTTACACAAGCGTTGTCCTCCTTCCTCCTCCTCTCCCTCTTTGGGGCACCGGATACTAACACATCGCATGAAACACGACAGCACTGTAACTCTTTGTGCCGTTATCGTGTAAGTAAGAGGTACCTCCTCGATCATGTTAGCCAATAGCCATGTTTGTCTACGCAGTACTGCCTCTTACTAAAAATACGTTGGTACTCAACAAAACATTTATTTTTTAGTGAACGGTGAAGCAAAGCTGATAGTGCCTCCATGTGAGGCGGTCCGCCGCCTGGCCTGCCTCCACGGCGCCCTCTGCGGGGTGGTCCACAACATCGACAGCAGCTACGGCCTGCCGCTGGTCGTGATACTCATGTCCACTCTGCTGCACCTCATCGTCACACCCTACTTCCTCATCATGGAGATCAGTGAGTATACCTAGTCTAGCCAGAAGTTCTGTTGCAAAGAAAAAAAAATGTTTTTATTTGCAAATAACATTTATTACTTTTACAGTGTAATAGTTTAATACACAAATATAAAACAACGCTTCGCTTCCAACCAAGACTGCGTGGACCGAGCTTTATGACCCGGCGACGAGTCTTGTTGGAAGGACCATGACTTGGTTATTGAACATGGTGTTATTAAGGGGCTTAACTACCTTCTCAAGAATGGTATCTTGATACACTTGTGCCGATGTTGTGATCCATTTTACACAAAAATATGACTCAGTCACTCCCTCATAGCTATCATCCCACCAAATCATCACTGATTTCGGATAATGCCGTTGCAGTCTGTGGACTAATCGGGAAGCTCCAATATAGCTTTGAGCATAAATACAATCATTTTGATTGTTAAAATATTGCTCAATTGTAAAAATTTATTCATTCATAAACAAAATTTTTCTGTGACCTCCCTTTGCGTTCCGCTTCAGTAGTTGTTTCGATTTTACCACCCTATTCATCTTTATTTTATCAGTTAAGAAATGATCAGTGCGTCTATCATAGGCTGCAAATCGTAAGTCCTCTCTTAAAATACGCAACATGGTTCTAGGTGGTATCCTTATTTCCCGACATAAAATCTTTTGGTTTCGGACAGGATTTCTCCGATTTTTTTTCCTTACAGCTTGGACCACCCTTTTCGTAGGAACACTACGTGGACGGCCAGATCTTTTTCTGTCACAAACAGAAGAAGTCTCATTGTACCTATTAATAGTACACAAATATTTAACTAATATGTGGAGATGGAGTATGGAGAATTTTAAAAATTGCATTTGGCTCCGTACCTACTTTGTGTAATTCAATCACAGCGATTCTGTTCTCTTTATCACCCCACTCCACTTTAATATCGCAAAATATTGTACAATATATTGGCGCCAAAATGAGAAAATAAAAAATCGTAAAAAAATTACAGATTCCAAATTCCAATGTAACATTTTTAATTATAACAGTATTTATGGCCAGACTAAGTATAACAGTGATGGTTGCAACTGTACTTTTCTGTTATCTGTCTGTTCAAGTTATTGGGGTGCGGTACCGTTTTTTTCCGTATGTTATGCTCTAAAGTCTAACTCTACCTTGAGAGTCTATAGAGGGATAAAGAAATATAACCAACAAAACAAACAGAGATTTTGGTATTTTGACATTTTCATGAAAACCGACACCCATATACATCCGCATAGAGGTTATACAGATGCGTTGCCCTCCTTCCTACCTCCATAGGTCATCGGCTCCTTACCCACCGCACATACCACCACCACTATTACTTTGCGCCGTTATCATGTAGCCGACCATTATCTGCTACGACAACGTAGCACCGCTACGACAGCGTAGGTGATAGGCAATACGTAGAACTTAACATAGCTCTCCGCTAACCTTGGAGTCCGTATATTTGTCAACAGTCTGTGTCCCCAGGAGGCAAACTGTTATCGGCCGACTGAGTGAGCAGCAAATTCGTGGCGAACTGAAATTCGAGTTAGCTGCAAACTCAGATCAGTTTCCGTAGGTCGCGTCGCAATCGGCTACTAACAGTCGGCGTACGTAACGCTGCAAACAGCGTAAATTGAGCCAAAACTAGCAAACAGTGGACACTCAATTTCAAATATATTAAAGGGCGAACTAAATCGATACGCCCCAAACTCAGTCGGCCGCTAAGCTCATAGTAATATCCCCGTTTGTACATTTTATTTCAGTAATGTCGACTCACAGAATACACTTCTTGGTGCTGCAGTTCTTGTGGTGCGCCACCCACATCATACGCATGTTCGTCGTGGTAGAGCCCTGCCATTACACCATCACAGAGGTAAGAAGTTTTACTACTTCTGCTCGATAGTTTGCTAAACTTTAGATGCTATCCAAATAATTAAACTTATCTAAATTAATCTACGGTGAAGGACAACTTCGTTATAGTGGACTGAAGTGAGCTGAAGTGAGCCAATATGGGCTAAGGTGAGCTGGTTAAAAATAAGTGCTGGTAAGTAAGAGCTGGTTAATTTAGTAAGAGGTAGTGCCACGCTGCATGCTTGCATGCAGCCGAATTGGGCCGGCACGACCGTGGAGGTCCCTCTCGCTTACATGAGACCGGCGTGAAGTGACAGCTGTGCTGTCGCGTTTCGTGCGGTGTGTAAGTAGCCGGTGGCCCATGGAGGTGGGAGGAGAAAGGGAGGCAGCGCATCTGTATGTCTCTATGCAGATGTCTATGGGCATCGGTAGTCATGAAAATGGCTACAACTGCTCGTTTGCCCCCTTATACCATAAAAAAAAAAATATATATATATATTTCTGAATGTGATTTAATGAATATGGGACAACAAAATTTAGGAGTGGAGAGAGAGTGTATTAGTCAACTGTCCACCAAGTGGGAATCTTCGATCTCCAACTCGATGGAATTATTATAATGGCACGGCCAATATTTAGAGTAGTTATTGGAACATTCGAAACAATCAACTTAATATTAAAAGGATAAATAATAAACTCGACTGTCTATAAAATAGTACAATGTACCCAGTGTCGAGATCGAGGAACGTGGCGTACTATGGGAGAGGCCTATGTCCAACAGTGGACTACAGGATGATAATGATGGTGAACCAGTGTCCCCAGGTTATAAAAAATCGTCTAAAATCTCAATTAATGCCTACAAATTGGTATTGTCGCTCCTCCTTACGACCCCAAACCCTGTCGCTTTGCCCAAAAAACACGGCAATCGGACAAAGCACATTTTACGTTCGTTCGTATTCGTAAAAGCTTTCAAGATATTGCAGAGAAGATAATAAATGTTATTCTCTTCCAAACATAGTCGGATAAAATATGAGTAGAAGGTAGTTTAAAAAAAAACAAGCATCTATCTGATGTTGGTCGACCTGAAGTCAATGCTAGAACACTAGTTTTAATGATTATTATAAATAAATAAATAAAAAAAAAGTTACAAATTAGTACACTTGTTATCTTTGCTTAACTTTATACTAATCATCTACAAAAATTAATTATGTTTCTTAAATTTTAACATATAATGAAGAGCGAGTAAACCTTATGAAATATTTCTAGGGCAAAAGAACTGAGGAGCTAGTGTGTCGACTGATCGCGTCCACGCCGTCCACCGGCATGCTGCCCTCCCGCCTGGAGCTGTTCTCGCGCCAGCTCATGCTGCAGTCCGTGAGCTACTCCCCCATGGGCATCTGTATACTGGATCGTCCGCTCATTGCCTCTGTAAGTTTTACATGTATTCCTGATGATATCATTACTGCAATAATAAACCTCATAAAGAACCCACGCTCTACTGGAGAACGAGTAGGTTGTGGAGGCTGCTTAGCGTGAGCGGCGGTATTTTACGTAGAAGTAAAAATACCATATTTTTATCACTGTCAAACTCAGGAGTGCGGCCATTTTGAATTTCCAAATAGCTATTGATGGCCTGTCGTACTGAATCCCTATGGTAGAGATGTAAGTAGCTTGAAGTATGTGTAGGGCTCAATAGTGTAGCACCTAGTATAAAAAAGTGGGATATGCTTACACATAGAAAAAGATTTATCGCCCCGCACACAATGAATCCAAATACTTCCAATAGACAAACACAGGCTTCAGGCTCTCTACAATTATAATCTGTCCCAACTGTCCTAACTCTACTACGGTCTGTGATTATATAAGAAACTATATTTTTATTTTATAACAAAGATATGACTCTTAGTGCTTTCTGCCTAATGGAAAACATTCTAACATTAGTCAGTTTAGTAGTTAGTAGCTTTTAGTCATCCTAATTAGAATGCTAAATCATTCAGCGTGTCAGAATCCAAACGTACTTTCTAATTAGGAAACTTTTCAGGATCCGTATTTCCTAAACGTGATCACACTTTCCTATATTACGTTTCTAAATAATTTAGTATCCTAAATGTACATAAATTACAAACCTACCTTCGTAAATGCGATTTTACTTGTCTCAATTTAGTGACTATAGTATTTATATTTATAATTTAGTTTAGTAATTTTAGACGACTGAATTGACTTAGGTCTAATAACCCCATAAGTGTAATTAAGCTCTAATGCGTAATATGGCATTACTATAAACTATTAAAAAAAGAAAAAAAAACAATAAAGGTATCTTCAAATACCTTTAATGTTTTTTTTTCTTTTTTTGTGGTATGGGGTGCCATTTTCATGACCATCGACGCCCATAGACGTCCGCATAGAGGCTATACAGATGCTCTGCCCTCCTTTCTCCTCCCACCTCGCCACTGGCTACTTACATACCGCACGAAACGCGACAGCACAGCTGACACTTTACGCCGGTTTCGTGTAAGCGAGAGGTACCTCCCCGGTCGTGCCGGCCCAATTCGGCTACATGCAAGCATGCAGTGTGACATTACTCTTACTCTTGTGATGTTGTGTTAAATTTATTAAAGATTTTTTATCTTACGTAATAATTACTTCAGGTACTGGGAGCTGTTACAACATATCTGGTCATCCTCATACAGTTCCAACGATACGACACCTAGAAGAGTCGCAGTTCTGCGGGCTGACGCGATTTGTTCTCCTCAAAACAGAGGCGGATTATTTTACACCAAGAGATGATTAGATACATTATTGTAAATGTAGAACAAATAAATAAAAATACGAGTGTTTGAGTTTTTACTTACTCCTACATCCAAAGTGTATCTTGAGCTTCGAAACGAGTAGAAGACACCTGCTGCTGCTGGGTTAAGATGGTGTTTCTAGTGCACTGGTTGGCAAAACTGCTTATAGCTTCATCAGTTAACCTAGCATGAAGCTCTATTCTTGTCTCCAAAAAACACTAGATTGAATAATTTTTATTTTAAATTTGAAATGAAATTAAATGAAAAAGTTTTTATTCAAAATAGAATTACAGAAATTTCTTTTTGAACATTAACAACGAGTTTGAATTATCAGATAGACGCTGATTGCCAGTAGTGGCTCCTGACCGTGCCTTATGGTGCTCTATTGGTGATGCCTATGTCCAGCCGTTAAAGTCGTCCGGTGATGATGATGATGACGATGATGATGCTTTGGCATAGTATCTTGTTGGCTGACAATACAAACATATAACATATACACACGTTTCCGTTTATCAGGTCTGCTGGAAGAGATTCCTCTACGGAACAAGCTGTACCTTTGCACTTGCCTGTAACATCTCTGTTAGTATATAATTGTTAAATAAATAAATAAATAAACATGCAGTCCTTTGATCAGAGCGATCTAAAGAAATCTATAATACTTTACATCGTCTATAACTAATAAATATTTCTGTATTCGCAAGGCCTTTGTGTTCATTATTTTCAGCGTTTTCTCATTTTCTCAATTTTCCATTTTCTCTCCTAATATATTTACGGAAAGTGTTGCGATCTTCACTAGACTTATCAGATCGCCGGGCTGTATCTAAGCCGCTCTGAATATTACGAAATCATAATGAACGAAAATCCGATCTTATCTCCAAATATTGTGCAAAGTTTATAAAACTTGGTTATCAAAATCACATAAGGTTCGCTGGAGCCATTTTTACATCCTCCGATGGCTCGGATTAGGAAAAAGTTCGGTGCTCGATTTGAATCTCATATTCGTATTTTTACCTCACAAAGACGATGACCTCTTTCGCCCTCTCGTTATCAACCTCTATTTCATGGTAAGGTAAATTTAGATCTAAGGAAGAAAATGAGTCCATTGTAACCTTTTAGGTCTTTTCTTTTTCTAGAATATTGTGTCAAACGAGTAGATGTACTTTTGTGGCGACCACTGACATTCACAGACATTCACATAATTTTTTTTGATACGTTACGCGTTATAAGTTTCTCACTTTCCCCTACAAAACTCAGCTGCAATACAGTATGGCACTGCCTCTGCTTAAATACTATTTGCCTAAAATTCTGATAATGATGAATATGTTGTCTATGTACTTTTACGTATATACATGAAAGGCGAAACTGACTGACTTATATATCAAGTCACAGCCGAAACTACTGTGTTCTGAAACTTGAAATTTGTTACAGAACCTCCTTTCATGATGTTAGTGATGAAGATCTTAGACATTCAATCCCAAAGGGAGTGAAATAGGGGGGTGAAGTGTATATGAAAATTTCCCATTTCATAATATTTACGCAGAACGAAGTGAGACCAGTTCGGCTAATGTGATTTAAAACATTTTATTTATTTACCATAAATATCAAAAACAAATGATTCATGATTAATATACGCTTGTTATACATAATGTTCTCTTTGATATAAAAACATGTCTGTGTAATAAGTACAGTCGCGTAAATCGAGCTTCACCCCATTTATCTTTGTCAGAACGTAACGATATGTTTCTGATAGCCCGCGTCACCCTCGGGGGCGAGGCAGACGTGACATGAAACGTTTGTACCCGTCGTGTTTGAGCACCTACGAGCATGTCACGCAAAAACTTGCGAATGTTCTGGTTACGCTTGCTTAAGCATTATCATCATTATCAACATCAACCAGCGTCACCAGTGCCACTTACGATGATTTATCAGCTTATATGTGTCCACTGAAGGACACGGATCTCTTTCTGTAGTAAGTGTTTGGGGACTAATAATAATCGGTAGTCTAGCCTTGGGCCTTGAATATACATAAGGACTTGTATTGTAGCTACTAGAATTACTGAGGGATTATATAAATATATGGACATCCATAATCTTGACCCACAACCGGTGGCATATTATAAGAAATAATTATACAGATAGATAGAGAGATAGACCGTTTATTTGCAATAACGGAGGGTTTATACTATATGTAACACCAACTGAATCGGCCATCATAATCTCCTGTTCGTATCCACCCCGGACCATCTTATGGAGTCGTTGACTTGACACCTGATTGCCCAATACTTCGTCTTCCCTAATGCGGCTCACTAGGACTTCGTTGGCCCATCTGCAATCCGTATAAGAAAATGGGACAGGCGACAGCCATCTGGAACAACAGTGAGCTTATCTTCAACCAATAATTAATTAGTAAATAGGTTCCGCAACGAAAACTTACGTCAACCTTCTATAATATCCGATATCACTGTAATCTAGCTCCATCGAGACAGTATATTGTCAATATTTAGATATTTTATACATCTACATTACATGATAGTAATAAACAATTTTGAGATAATTTAATATCACAAAATTGTTACCTCCAAGTGATCTCCATAAATGTTATTCAAATAATTTGTATCTTTGAGAGTATCAAGTGAAATAGAACTAAAGTTCAATTCGGCAGGCAAGCTGTTGTGCCGAAGTTAGAGTTAGACTTTAGTTTAAACAGACTAGATTACCGCTCGACACAGGTGCAGATAAGCGCGCTGTTAGTACTTGTGAATTGTATTTCTTTAGTCTGCACCTAATCACCTACGGGTCTAGATTAAATAGAGATTAAGCAGATGAATTATTATTCCTAGGTCGGTTGGACCTTAATTGCACTAGTTTTTGTAGCTCAAAGCAGATTTTCGTAGCAAACAACCAAAAAATATGGCGTTTTATAAATTTAATAATCTTTGATAAATATTGAACTGTATCGCCAGTCGCCAGCCGCCTTTACAGCGCGATTACTATTATCCGATTACGGTAGCGCTTTCATTAAAATGAAAGAAAAGTCATAAATTAATGAAAGCTAATTAAATAAGTATTCATCTGAGCCTGAACCGTGAATCCATTCAGTAGTTTATCGCAAATAGACGGAGCGAAAAGGGAGTTTTTTGTTTTATAATATTACTAGCTGTGTTTCGCGTTTTCACCCGCGTCACATAATAAATAAACTTCATCCTAAACCACCCACTTTGAGAATCCTAACTTTGAAATCCTAACTCAGATACAGATTTACGGTTCTATAAAGTACATACAGACAAACAGTCATTATAATATATAAACACTGGCTTATAAACATAAACTTATGTGTAGCGTACGAGAGATTAATTTGTATGTTCATGCGGAGGCATATCCTCGAGGGTTTTACGGTTGAGAAAATCTTGCTGCTCGGGTAATCGGCGCCGTTAGATCACTTCCGAGAATCCGAATATCCGAGTGTCGGAATATCGGAATATCCGAGAAACGGAATATCTCGATCGCTACTCCCCTGCGCTGACGGATTAATCATTGATTGCTCCTTTGTTGTATCTTATGTGCCGCGTTAGCAGATAATACTGCACACAACTTAACGAGCTATGTGAAGCATGTGACTTTGTGTGCCTTAATTATTTTTGTTATTACTTATCATGGATGCTTCATCAACAACTTTTCTAGTATAGGAACTTACTTTACGAGAAAAGTTAAAGTCTCGGCTACACAAAATTGTAATGAAAAAATACTGAAATGAAAAAACAAGATTTTTTCCAAGATTTTCAAAGGATCGCTACTGTAGTAAACACGGCCGTCCTTTTCTTTTGTAACATTACGGTTGTTATACGTCAGCACAAATACACGTCGTTTTATCTCAACAAAAGTACTTACCAGGCGTTATGAAAGTATTAAACTATCAATGGAACTAATCCGAGCATAAATAACGAGTGTGGCGACTGGCACTAAACTAAGTAGATAGTTGCCAGCGGAAACTAAATCAAGCCTAATCCCTTATCACCGGCGCGCGGACACCGCAGAAGCCTCTGCGACTGACGCACTACGATTGTATAATCGTTTTAAAAGCTTATGAATTGTCTGAAAACATTCAATAGGACCCTTGTTCTAAATGTGGTGCAAAGTTATTTAAGCCATTTGTGTTCCAATCTTTCAATGGACGTGTGACCGCAATTTAAAAGTTCTTCTTATGTATTACTAGCTGCGCTCCGCGGTTTCACCAGCGTAAGATTTACCGTGGAAATATCGTGATGAAAAATAGATGTTGGCCGATTCTCAGACGCGAAACCGGCGTAAAGTGACAGCTGTACTGTCGCGTGCGGTGTGTAAGTAGCCGGTGGCCTGTGGAGGAAGGAGGAGGAAGGGGGGCATCTGGATAACCTCTATGCCTATGAGAGTTGATGGTCATGAAGATGGTTCCGATTTCTCGTTTGCCCCCTTTATGTCACACGACATAATTATATCAATCATTATCGTATGACAAACCTGCTGTCTGTGAACATAATGAGGCCAGTCCTCGAAAATCTTTACTAAAGAACACCGATTCCTACCAAAGATGATCTGTAGTTGAACTTAAAAAATCATTCAAATTTCAATAAAGAAGATGGCTGGGTGCTTCCGTCTATTTGGGACGCAGTTATAAACAATCAAATGAAAAGCCAAACGCACCTCAAGACAGCAAGATAACATATTAATATTATAACAAGCAAGCAAACACTATAACATTGACAATATTTTTGTTTACCACTCTTTTTACCATTCCGGGAAATTACGGGAAATTAAAAAGGCTGTGCATGATAAAATGCAAACAAACTAATATTCTAATCTTATTTATACAATTTCACCTGATGATGCATTATCGAAACCGGTTGTGTTAAATTGTAATTGTGATTAATAAAAATGGAAATTGTATAAAAAAGTATATTTTTTAATTAGATTATAATATGAATTTCCATCAAGAAGTGACAATACATTCTATCAACTACAAACTAATATTATTTAATTGACATCATACTACAAAACTTTGATGAAATTATATTTTACACACAATGTATGAAAGTTTCATCCAAAAATTTGACTCTACGTTAATAACAAGCAAGAATGAAATGATGACATAAAAACTTTTGGTCTAAATATCAAATATTTTTTTATAAATAAAAATGGCGGCGTAGACATGTAAAATCTAAAACATTTACATGACTACCGACGCCCATAGACATCCACATAGAGTTTATACAGATGAGTATTTTTGAGATGAGTTTATACAGATATCCTCCCACCTTCAGGGACCACCGGTTACTTACACGCCGATGATACGAGAATGCGAAACACAAACATCCACTTCACATCATTCCATGCTCGAAGCAGACGGAGTACGTAATAATTACCATCCATCCGATTATAATTAATAATTGCTCTCCGAACTCGAGTCCTTATTATATCGTTTGATGGCACTATAAACGAATATTTTGGTTAAATAATTTTTTAACAGCATGTCGAAAATTTGAGTTGGCGCGTAACCACAACGATGTAGCGCGATAATCGCGACACGGTCTTCTTTAAGCGTCCACTCCATCTCTATAATATATATAAAATACTAGTGTGCAGTGTAGTTACCATACTCCTTTGATATGAGTCGACTGATTCTCATGAAATTTTGTACTGCATATCGGGTAGCTCGGAGAATCGGTCAACATCGATTTTTCATCTCGATATTTCCACTGAATCGAAACTTACGCGGGTGAAACCGTAGAGCGCAGTTAGTATTTAAATCTAAGTCAAATTAGGAAAAAATATTCATTCTTATTTTCATAAAAGATTCTAAATTATTTTTTTTTATGGTATAGGAGGGCAAACGAGCAGTCGGAGCCATTTTCATGACTACCGACGCCCACAAACATCCGCATAGAGGCTATACAGGTGCGCTGCCCTCCTTTCTCCTCCCACCTCCAAATTAAAATTACGAACCATTTTTGTGGCCAGTGTTATTAATTGAAAAGTTTTTACCTTACTAAGTTTTAACTAGTTAGTTTTTGCCTGACAAAGTTTATAAATTAATTGTTGTCTGTAAAAGAGCATCATCTTCTTTGGTTTCACGGATGTTTTTCTGGTTTTTTATAGTATAGGGGGCAAACGAGTAGTCATTATAAGCCTATAGACATCCGCTGTAACCGGCTTCAAATACACCTCACTTTGTTATAACTTGTTGTCTTCCTGTGTTGATAATCGCTTACCGAGATAATAAATTGGCTCATACTGCTCTTGGCATTTAATATCCGTAATATCCTCCCGGTCTGCAACAGAGGCTTTGATGTTGCAAACTCCATTATTTATTTGCCGTGAGCGAGCTTAATCGGATCACCATCCAATTTATGGAGCGACCAGAGCGCGGGCGCGGTGGAAGTCGAGTCTTTGATAGCCTTAGGCCATTAAATCAGCTGATTACTTTACAGCCCTTCCGTTATGATCAAAGCCATCCGTGATATGCAAGAATGCAGGTAAGAGGGGCGCATTGTAACTCAATTGCGCCAGCACACCATGTACTTCTCGCTCACGCGATGTCGTAGTGACAGTTACGCTCGGTGAGGTGTGAGGTACCGGTGGGTCAGGGAGGGGATAGAAGCAATGGAACGCATCCGTATAATCTTTGTGTGGATGTTTATGGCTCATCAAAGTCACCGACTGCTCGTTTGCCCTCTATCCTATTAATATTATAAATGCGAAAGTTTGTATGTTTGTTTGCTTGACTGTTTGTTTCTTACTTTTTCACGAAAAAACTGTTTAACCGATTTTCATGAAATTTGGCACAAAAATAGAAGGTAACTTGGATTAACGCATAGGACAGTTTTTATCCCGAAAAAATGATCCAATGGGATATCATGGGATGATTTTCTATTTTCCACGGGATCGAAATTTACGCGGGTGAAATCGCGAGGCGCAGCTAGTGCTTTATAAATGCATATTCACTTTTCAACCAGACAGATAGTAATCGAAAACAGAATATGGATCTGTGCGAGACAATCCGCTGGTTAACAAGTGTGTCCTGTGACTGTGTAACTTAATGATTTAGAAAACTTAATTAGGAAAGTGTAATTTAGTTTGGCAAGTTAGGATTCTGAAAAGTAACCTAATTAGGAAGAAAGTTTGGTCTCTGACGATGTGATGAAATGATTTAGCATCCTAATTAGGAAGACTAAATCTAGCCAAGTGTATCGTGTGCTGTAGCTGTAGATTATCTCTATACTTATTCTGGATATTGTTCATGGACAATGCAGCCCTCTATGATAGTGGCGTCCAGGAAGAAAAACCTATGGGTATTGAGCGTTATTATAGCAGGAGGCTCATTTTAAAGTTTAATACAATCTGTAAGCCCTTCCTAGCACAGGTAAAGCTTTTCTGCTCCAAAAGTTGAAGGCAACTTTTGTCTTCCTGACTGAGGTGTTGTATATTCCTCCCTGAATTCCTCCTTAAGGATATATCCTTAGGGAGGAACCCACTCGCTTATTATCGCTAACACACTTCAGTGTTGTGGATAGAGAGATAGTGGCTTCAGCCACTATCTTTTATGGTTTTAACTGTGGTTCTCTTTCATCTTCAAGAAAAGAGCATTCCTCTTTCTTAAAGACCAGTAACGCGTCTGCATGACACTTAGTTTTGCGGATGTGTATGGGCGGCGGAAGTCACTAACCACCTGCTCGTTTGCCCCCTATATCATAAAAAAATCTGAGAGCATTACATAGGTATTCATCCAAAGACCGGTATAGATTCGTTAACAGCTTTCGGCAACGAAAAGAAGAAAATGAAATGTTATGAATTACATTTCTTACATTGTAAATGAATAGGTATATTTGATAAGCCAACATTTAACTATTAATTAATAGTATTTTAATTAAACATTGTTGTACTAGTGAAACAATGCAATAACATCAACTCCCTGTTAGACTTCAATTTTTTTTATGGAGACATAAATCTACGGTACTGAATTATCTAGATCACTTTATTAAATATTTTCAGTTGCCATTCAGCTATATAATATGGTGACAGCGTAGACAGAGGAATTCTTTTGTCTTGGGGACAGCTTTTATTGAAATGTCTGTAGATAGACGTCTGCTTGTCGTCGTTTCTAACTCAGAGTAATTGCTGCATTACCGGCGAACAAGACCCCCATGAAATTGAAACTACCTGCCTCTTGCTAACAGAAAAGGTACACACATACGTACAATGGCTAAAATGTATGCGGATATTCAAGATCGATGGTAGTTATCAAAAGACTTCGATCGTTTATTAATTGTTCTCATCTCTTTAAACAAAATAACATAATTAATTAAACTCGTTCTTGATATCATTATAATAATATCTTGTTGCTTAGAAGAAAACATTATTATAATAATATCATTATAATAATATCTTGTTGTTTATCTATCTATCTATATCTATATAGTTATAAAATTCTTTGTCACAATGTTAGTTACCATACTCTTTCGAAACGGCTCGTTCGATTAGCATAAAATTTTCGCATATAGTAATAAGATATAATTATAATGATATCAATGATAAATATCAATATAGATAGAAAAAATGTATCAAACAATCCACCTGTATTTAAGTACCTACCGGTAACTTTGATCAAATTCAAATTTGGGACACTGATCACCTTATCTAAAATACTATCATGTTATTTACAGTTAAAGGGTTTGTTCACGTTGTTTGAATTCAATAATCAATTGAAACTGAGATAGAATAGTAAAATAATTTTATCTCACGTTAGGGCCAACCCACACGTACCACAACCACACCACATCGCAGCGTCAAAATGTAGTCAAGCAGTGGATACGTGTGAATAGTGTCGCTGCAACTTTTTGTGGTTGCGTTGTCATTGCGATGTGGTTGCGTTGTGGTTGCGATATGGTTACATCGTATGCTGACATAGACGAAATATGTGAATAAAGGGGAGCGGGGGAAGAGCGCGGGCGTCGACGCAACGTTGTGTTTGCGATGTGGTCGGACACTAGTTCTCGGTGTAGCTTGTGGTTGCGTTGTGGTTGCGACGTGGCTGCGACGTCGTTGCGATGTTGTCGGTATCACACAAGTGGTCGATAATGACTGCAAAACGTGGTACGTGTGAATGACTTTATTCATTTTCAATACAAAATATGAGCCCGACAACGTGGCGTGGTTGTCGTGTGGTTGTGGTCCTTAGTATTAGCTTCAAATAGTTAGCAGAGGTAGTGCCATGCTGCACGCATGTTTGTAACCGAACTGGGCCGGCACGACCGAGTACTACACGACACATCTGCGTAAGCTTAATGCAGATGTTTGTGGGCGTCGTTAATCATCAAAATTCCTTCGTCCTCATATATTACAAACAAATCTAGGCACGGGGGTGTATATGATGTCTATGGGCTTTCGTAGTCTTGAGAATGGCTCCGATCGCTTGTTACTATAAGAAAATATATTAAAAATAACATAGACTAAAAACTAACATTATATAAATGCAAAGCATTATTTCACACGTCATATTTCAAGATGGCAGCACATGAAACATTCGACAAATCTACTATAAGAACACAACTGTGTAATATGAATCTTAGATACATGGAGTGGAATGGAGTACGACACGCAAGCCCACTGAATAATATTAGCATGTAGACGAGCCGGTTAAATTATGGCGCTCACAAAACAAATCGCTTGAAACTCCATGGTTTAGAAAATGTTTTTCCAGCGCGTCCTACTTAACGCAGAATGAGAAATAAATATTATTTTAATGTCAAATGAAAACCGAGCAAACTTAGAACGATAAACAGCAATTGCGACCTACTTTGTAGTCATCCATTTAGCACTATCTCATTTAGAAGCATTGTCATAAGTCACAGTGAAGCTAATGCGTTGTGAGGGTACTAAGTGGCATGTCCGCGATCTAGACTCCGACGTTATCTATACAGAGGATAATGCCACAAAACTACGCGACTTTATATCATCCCAATCCATTGTGTCGTCAGACTTCCCCGCTCAGACATATTTAAACTTTATCACCGCGTACTGTGGCATATTTTGTGTCAACAGCGTCGTGCACGTCCTAATTGGCACAACAATTTCAATCAAGCCAAAGAAGGTCATCACTAGAGTTCAAGAATGAGCGTTGTGTGAATAAAGAATATATATGCAGTTGTAGGCGTTGCACCGGGGTGGAAACTACCCCGCGAACAGTCGCGCCTCAGTCTCCCCTTGGCCGGCGACGAGGGTGCGCGCGCGGAGCGGTCGCCAGCAGCACATACATTGGTGGACGCAGCCGTCGGGCAGAGGTTTGTCGTTTTCCCTATGCTATTGTAGTGGTTATTTTTAGACGATTAATTTATGACTCGTATTTAATTTTGTTTCGCTATAATTTTTTTCTGTTTTTGTTTCTAAATATAGTTAACATTATTGCACATTTTCAAAGCATTTATATACTTTGAAATAAATATAAAAAACATCTAAAGGTTCCGTATAATGCTTTTTATTATGTATTATTTGTTTTGCAATATTTTAATTTATTTCTTTTTTTATCGTATATTTTACATCGTTAAAGTAGATTAGTTAAATTAACTACCGGTACTTGATATTGCGTGATTAGGAATGTTTACATCTTCGTCAAAAATATATATTAATAAACGGAAAATATATTTTATTATTGTTTTAAACATATTTGAATATTTCACTCTGTTAAAATCTCTTTTATACATAAAAATATAAGAGAATGAGCAATTTATGATGAACGATGAACATAAAATGTCATTAATCTTCTCCGTGTCGGGTGCCGAAAGACTTCTTGTTCAGTTTTTGTCGGGGGAAATGAAAAAATAAAGAGTTAATAAATTTCATTCGGAGCTGTTATAACGTTCTGATGAAAGAATTGATATTCTGTCGCCGCGTCGATTGTGCAAATGAAATGTGAATAAATTATTTGGTAAAGCAAATTGGGTGCCTAGGTATTGAATTTATTATGAGCAGAACTACGACTTTTTATATGACACACAGACAAACGATCAGAGCCATAACTACCGACGCGTATTAACGCCGGAATTCATGCATGCGTTGCCCTCCTTTACCCCATCGTCCCAATGATCGGGGTAAACTTCAAAAGTCACCTGTGACGTGCATCTTTTACTTACAACAGTTTACATACGCGCGAAAGGTACCTCCCCGGTCTGAGGTGGCACTACCTCTTACAAATACGCAGGAAGTACATTGTATGATTTGTGATACATTGCTTATCGTCATGGCAAACCATCCTTTGCCAGAATCTGGCATTGTCCCGGGATTGTCCCGATTATGTGATGTCCGGGATCCGAAAAGAGATGAAGTGTCCCGACAAAGAGTAAAGGCCAACGCAAACCTCTGGCAGAAAGAAATTAGTAGTCTTTTTTTGTTTCGACTATAATTCATAATCCCGATTTATAAAAAAAAAATATATTGGATTTAAAATTAAAAATTTTTGACAGACTTAGTCTTCCTGGTAGCCCTACCTTGACATAGTATTACAGTGCACAAGAATGTGCACAGACACAAGTGTACAACAAGTGTTGTGTCTGTACAAGTGCGCATTCTCTACTCTGTTCCTACGATGAGGCAATTTGTCACGACCGGAAAGAAGTCAGACACGGGACCGGCGGTTCAAGTAGTCTCTTAGTAAGAGGTAGTACCACGATGCCTTGCAGTCGAATCTGGCCGGCACGACCGGGGAGGTACCACTCGCTCACACTACCACTACTACACCGGCGTATAGCGACAGCGATATAGTATGTCGGCTTTCGGTGTGTGAGTAGCCGGTGGACCAGGGAGCGAGGAGGAGTAGGAAGGAGGCGTATCTGCGTAGCCTTTACGCGGATGTTTGTGGTCGATAGTCGTCACAGGCCTCCGACTATTCGTTTATCCCTCTATATTATAAAACAAAATATTCGAGGCACGGGGATGAATGTAAATGGAAAAGTCCCAAAGTAACATTTGGGACTGACTCGGGATTCGAAC
Source organism: Calycopis cecrops (assembly GCA_001625245.1). Taxonomy (NCBI): domain Eukaryota; kingdom Metazoa; phylum Arthropoda; class Insecta; order Lepidoptera; family Lycaenidae; genus Calycopis; species Calycopis cecrops. The sequence goes on along the minus strand of LUGF01033752.1, from coordinate 88,056 downwards.
CCGGGAGCTGACGATCTATGGATGTACATACTTACCACGAGACCACAAGGATCATCACCTGATGAAGAGTTATAGTAACCGGTCGTATTAAATGTAGTTTAAATTAATAAAAATGGAAATAGTATATTTTTTTTCCTAATGAAAAGGAGAATTGTTCGGCTTAATACCAGCAGCTGAGTTCCATCATAAGACATCGCGACAGAACTCAAAGTTCCATGCCCACCATCTCGATATTCCTAAATGTAGTACTGTGCGGTATAAACGCCATTTTTCACCGCGTACAACAGTACTGTGGAACCAGCTGCCTCCCTCGGTATTTCCGATCCGATACGACTTAGGGATCTTCAAGAAAAGAGCATTCCTCTTTCTTAAAGGCTGGCAACGCGTCTGCAAGACACCTAGTCTTGCGGATGTCTATGGGCGGCGGTAGTCACTAACTACCTGCTCGTTTGCCCCCTATATCTAAAAAAAAAAATAAAGAAGAAGAAGAATATTTAATACAAGTACAATATGAATTTCCATTAAGAAGCGACAATACATTCCATCAACTAGACCACAAGGAAGCAGCGCCATTTATATATCTTTAGATAAGGAGTTAAAACTATTCACGAAAGGATCAAGTGGAATTTTATTAAGTTTTAAATACTTAGCACTTCTCCTTGCTCGTTATTCCCAGCTGCGAGCCTTGTAGTTGCGGATTTATTTCTTTTTACAATATTTCTGTATAGCTTTATATTTTTTTAATAATATCTAATCTCAACTGTAAAAAATTTTTCAGCTTCACAACTGGTTTTATTTTCCTTTGACTTTTCATTTGTATCGTAAACCAAAAAAGTTTAATGGCGACTTTAATGACTAACGGTATTCCGATAGTTACAATTTGAGTAAGAATGAAAATAAATAGCTCAGAATATAAGAATTGAATAGGATAGAATAGAATAGTATAGAATAGACGTTTATTAGGGGACTAGTCGACTCATACCAAGTTCGTTGGCCGTCAAGAATAAAGATCGTAACAAATTATAACAGGATCAACGCGATGCCTCTGTGATTATACTCACTATATACTTATGGTACCTAGTTTGAGATCAATTTCGAACACTTGGTTCTTTTTTACCTGACCACATGACAGAAGGGTTGCATTTTTCGAGCTTTTATTTATTTAAGTTTACATTTATTATACTTACAGAAAACCTAAGCGTACAATAGACAGACATTGAATATACCTAATAATTACATAGCAAACAAACAAAACACGCCACAACACACATTTACAATTATAATACAACTACATACTACAACTAAAACACATTACACAAATATTAAATACGACTTCGGACGCAACTTCGTTTACGTGAATTCGTTTTTTTACCGCAGTCACTTAAAAAGTAGCATATAGCCTGCCTCGCTAAATGGACTAACTGATACTGAAAGAATTTTTCAAATCGGACCAGTAACTCCAGAGATTAGTGCGTTCAAACCAAAAAAACAAACTCTTCAGTTTTATATTTTTAGTATATATTAGCACAACAAGCAGATTGTCTATCACGATTCTCAAAACTCATGCGTGTAGTATGTACGTAGATTTAAATGTTCTTAGCACAGCCGCAATGCCATGACGGATGTAATTCACGAAGTGTTGTTAGAATCGTCTTATAACGCGAGTCATATGTTGTGACACTTTTTGAAGTAAAACTTCTTTTTATACGCTCACTTGACGTGAGGAGCTGGCGAGAGAGTTACAAATGTCACACATCGGGAGGAGCCAATGGAAGATGTCATATAAATTCAAAATTCAAATTGGATTTAAGTGAAATTTTTTTGTATTTAAAAGATAACGTTAATGAAAATCAATAATTAAGTTTTAGTTCAGTTGTGTGGTCTAAAGCACACACTTTTTATATCGATACACAGGTTCAATAGTTATATTTTGTTTCTCAATTTAATGTTGGTTTTTGCCTTATTCCTGAAAAGAAGATTGAGGCTAAATACAAATTGTAGGTATATATTTAGAAAGGTAGAGCTTCGATATTCATTTATGTTGATTTTGGTCGGACCCTTGTTGCTGAAATAGGAGATTGGAGAGAGAGCTTTTTGTTATTCTAGCAGAACTTTTTGGTAACCTCAAATACGAAACGAACATGTTTTAAGGTGCATGTTTTAAAGCTTGGAAAAATATTCGTAACTTACGAATGTACAAATATTTTTCGTCTATTTAACCTTCGTTTTACACGATCCCCAAAAGGAGGGTTATGTATTTGACTTGAATGATTTTATTTATAGTATAAGGGAGCTATTAACGATTTAGTGACGGCCGGACGCAGTGGTACAGGGCTCAGATAAGTGGCGCATGTTGCGCCGGGGGTCGCGGGTTCGAATCCCGTCATGGATGTTTATCTATGTATTATATGTATTTCTATAATAAATATATTAAATATATAAAATTTCTTAAATTTATAAAAAAAATATTCAATTCCGTTGTCTAGTACCCGTCCTTACGGTACTTATCACGGGGCTAGGCTAACGTGGTGTGTAAAGTCCACAGATATTTAGAAAAAAAATGACTGTTGATTCCCAAAGACATACACTTAGTTGTTGTGCAGGTGCGTTGTCTTCGTTTCCTCCTCCAAAACCGGCACGAAGCGCCACGACCTAGCTGCCTCTTCACGGCAGTGTCATGTGAGCCAGCGGTACTCACCCGGTCTTGTGAGATATGTTCACGTGTAAAGGACAAAAATTATAAAAAGGTTTTTGTAAACGTTAGAGTTGATCTTGCGTTGCAGACGAATCAGGCCCACATGACCGTGGAGATTCCTCTAATTCTTGTATAAAACACATATTTTTAAGAGCTATTTATAATTTAAACAGCCCTTAAAAATATGTGTCATAGTTATAGCTACCTTCAGTCATATTTGTCCAGTCAAACATTAGTCAAAGTCTAACTAAATTAAATACGCTGTTGACTAGCAACGATTGTCTAATCTAGGAATGTAGTGACATTTAATTTATAGAATTTTTTACGGTTGACTACAAAATTTGATGCTTATGTTAAGTTTGAATAAAATGCTTCAGGTCGAATTTTATACGAAGGCCGAAGTAAAAAGTTATTTCGGTATTTGCCAAAAGGTCTTAGTCAGACTTAGAATAAACGAGTCGTTACGTGAATATACTGCATTTTGACCTCTGATTATAATATATGGGCAGACACAATGCACATTCCAAATAAAATTCCACAAAACCACTATGACGGTCAGCCTTAAAGTCCTCTGCTGAAATTAGTGCCAAGATGATGCCTGGCACTTGCGTCCATCCTGGACCAGCTAGAGCCATGATACCGTCTTCCCACCTGATAATCCTATGCTTTGTCTACTTTAATGTGGCATCCACTCTAGATCCATGCTGGACTATCATCCGTATATTTTTGTGACTGTGTAACCGACCCAATACCCTTTCAGCGAGCTTATTCTTCGGGTGATATCATTTACCAGCAATTTAGCTATTGGTTCTGATGTCGAAAAGGGGCGAACTTTATTAAGAACTAGCGGCATTTCGCGATTTCACATGCATAAGTTTCGATAACATGGAAATATCGAAATGAAAAACAGATGTTGGCTGATTCTCAGACCGACTCGATATGCACACAATATTTCACGAGGAGCCGTTTCGGAGGAGTATGGTCACTAGTATTGTGACACGAGAATTTTATATATATAGAGATTATGCGGGTGAAACTGCGGGGAACAGATAGTAAAAAATAAAGTGTATAATTCGCGGTCGCCGGCAGTGTGAATGTTACATAAACACCTGAAATATATAGCAATAACTCACTGTTCCGTGGTGATAACCGTAAAAAAGTATTCTCATTGTACATGATCTTGTACTGTCTGGGCGCAGCGGTTTCATCTGCGTAATATCTATATCAATTTTTTACAGCCTGGCTGGCGATTTACACGACAGATCAGTAAAGTTTGCATCGAAATTCGTTCAGACTGATATTTCAAGTGATCTGCGGTCAAATGAATTTACAAATAGACAAATTATTATATAAACAGAAAAAAAATAAACTGTTGGAACATTCTGGTACTTGCAGTTCTTTACATGAAAGATATTTTAAAAAGTAGAGACTTTCTACCTTCTTTAGCTTTATTATAATTATGTATACCAACCACTTGTTCTGAAAGCTTATTGTCTTAATTCCAAACTTTTTTTTTAACATTATGAACGCCTAACGAAGAGGACGCGGGTCGGCGCTCGGCTATACACGTCACAACATAGATATCACAATAACAGAGCATTGTGAATTAGCATCGCATTGGAGCTCTCATGAATATTCAAGCGGCCCCGCTGTCTGCCGCCGGCTGACGCGGCGGACAAACTCTGAGACAAGCGAACGACTTCTATATAGACAATTAACTATTCAACTGAAAAATCTCCTATCCAGACTGGCATTTTTATTTTATTATACATTTGATATTTATGGTACGTTTATTAAAATATTACACAAGTATATGGATTGTTTCTCATTCCTTTTGTTTTAATTAAGTTCTGTAAGTTCGTATTGTCGTTCATAAGTTCGTAAAGTTCATATAAAGTCTTT
>LUGF01033752.1:65970-83416 GCA_001625245.1 Calycopis cecrops | reverse complement strand
AGGGCAAACGAGCAGCCGGAGCCATTTTCATGACTACCGACGCCCACAAACATCCGCATAGAGGCTATACAGATGCGCTGAATTCTTTTCTCCTCCCACCACCGGCTACTTACACATCGCACGAAACGCGACAGCACAGCTGTCACTTTACACCAGTCTCGTGTAAGCGAGAGGTATCTCCCCGGTCGTGCCGACCCAATTCGACTGCATGCAAGCATGCAGTGTGGCACTACCTCTTACCTCCTCTTACCTACATAAAGTCTACAGACTTTTTTTGAAATTATTTGAAATATTATGTTACAATCTCAAATATAGTTTCGTAAGAGGTTGTGTCATGGTGTATTGCCAACGAATTGGACCGACACCCATTCTCGGCCGCGTCGACAGCAATTTACCTTTCGCGCATATGATAGTGCTATAAAGTGACAGCCGTCGCTTTTTATGAGTTTGTAAGTTTCTGCGGTCCCCTGAACGGTAGGGAAGAAGGAGGGAATTGCGCTTGCATTGTTATGTGGATATAACATCCATATATGATACAGCGAATTGGGTCGGGACGACCAGGGAGGTACCTCTCGCTTACAAGACACCGGCGTAAAGTGACTGCTGTGTTGTCGCGTCGGGGGCTCGTGGAGAAGGGGAAGGGGTGACAAAGGAGTGCAACGCGCAATTAGAAAAATATAAAAACCGATAAACACGATATTCTCATGTACATACTTAAAAAGAAAACTATCACAATTGTGTATAAAGGTTTGCGAAATTCAGTTATGTTTTTGTTTAGTAAGAGTACAATAAAAACTTTTTACATTGTTCCGGACCTAGCTGTGTAACCTGGCCTCTTTGAAATGTTGTTCCTGTTTTCAATGAACCACTTTAAGGCTATGATTTAAGCGAGCTTTAATTATAAAAGTTTCTCTTTGAAGAGCAAGTGTAAAGCTTTTACAATAAAGATTTTATGAAAACTTAAATGAATTTAAATATTGCACAAATTTGTGAATTATACAAACAAATTATACGCCTAACGCCAATGAATCTTGAAATATTGCAATCGTTATTACGGTATTTAGACGGATCACGGGGACGTGTGAAGTTCGTGTGGTGTACAAGTAGCCGGTGGCCCATGGAGATGGGAGGGGGAAGGAGGGCAACGCATCTGTGTAACCTCTGTGCGGATGTCTATGGGCGTCGGTAGTCATGAAAATGGCTGTGACTGCTCGTTTGCCCCCCTTATACTATAAAAAAAACATCGCATAATCGGTACAAATTCTATAACAGTACACGTTAGTCCGTAAAGCTAGAGAGCGAAGGCAATAAGAACGATATCCCAGAGCGGTGTCTCTCAAACTTTTTGCAGTCACGGACTCTTTCCAGAATTTTAAAGCTCCGCGGACCCCTGTCAAAGAATATTTTAGAAAAAATAAACAAACATTACTTATGTAAATATTATAAAAATTAAATATTCATATTATTTAATTTTTTAGTAGTTGTTGTTATAGCGGCAACAGAAATACACCAACTGTGATATTTCAACTGTCTAACTATCATAGTTCATGAGATACAGCCTGGTGACATACGGACGGACATCGGAGCCTTCGTAATAGGGTCCCATTTTTACCCTTTGGGCACGGAACCCTAAAAATATTATACTAAAAATCACTGAATATATGTATATACACAATAATGTTAAGGTTTAACTGAGCTACCGCGGACCCCGGACACATACGTCACCGACCCCCAGGTTGTCCGTGGACCCCACCTGAAGAAACCCTGTTCTAGAGTATTTAGCGCCCTGGAAAGTAGTATGTGGTACGTAAAGTCATTTCATAAAACCCTTCGTAAAATGATCAGCAAAGCACGGTAAGAGATAGTGCCACATTGCATGCTTGCATGCAGTCGAATTGGGCCGGCACGACCGGGGAGGTACCTCTCGCTTACACGAGACTGGCGTAAAGTGACAGCTGTGTGCTGTCGCGTTTCGTGCGGTGTGTAAGTAGCCGGTGGCCCATGGAGGTGGGAGGAGAAAGGAGGGCAGCGCATCTGTATAGCCTCTATGCGGATGTTTGTGGGCGTCGGTAGTCATGAAAATGGCTCCGGCTGCTCGTTTGCCCTCCTATATCATAAAAAAAGTGGATATAATTAATGTTGACAATGAGTCACTGAATTTTCTTGAACGCACTTTTCGATACGGATGACGACATCACTATGGTGAATCCTCCTAGTCGTGTATCATATTAAAATGGTGAAATAAAGAATATACGTTTTTATAGTGAAATATGGAAACTGTTCCCAGAATAGCACAGTGTTCGGCGATTTATTATTGGACTCTCTGTGTACAGGTCACGTTTTGTGATAAATTATCCCGAATCCGTTCAATTTAATGCCGTGATGGATTTCCAATACGATATTATTTGAAAATGGAAGCATATGTTTGTCAGATTGAATCATAAAGGTATATTTATGTTATTAATTTACATAACTAGTATATACCTCTCATTCGAAACGTACCAAACTTTTTGGTTTCATTTTGAACCTACATAAATTATACTTTTTTTAAATTTTTTTAATTTGATTGAAAAGCAAACAGTCAAACCTTTTTTTTAATGAGTTTAACAAATTAGCTACAATTCACTCATCTACACGTGGCCCCTTAATTATCAAACCTTTTTTAAATTAAATTTTTAATGTCAATGTCTGTTCGAATCGGTGTTTGTCGATAATATTTTTTTTTATTTTGTGTTTTATATTATTTTTCAGACCATTAACGATTTTTTTGTGCAGCTCGGCCCATAATCACGGGTTTGGGTACCTAAAAAACTTGGTTCCATATCTCCAACAGAAAACAGAACATTTATATAAGCACTTTGATAATATTGTAAAACTAGCTTCCGCCCGCGGCATCGCCCGCGTGGATTTCGGAATTCAAAAATGATTCAAAATTTTAACTTATTATGTTATTCTGATATGAAAGCTATATAACTGTAAAGTTTCATCAAAATCCGTTCAGTAGTTTTTGTGTGAAAGAGTAACAAACATTCTTACAAACTTTCGCATTTATAATATTAGTAGTATATATTACTAGTATATATCATAGGATATTATAAAAAATACGTGTGGCACCCGGGGACTCTCTCGCTGAAGCTATTGAATAGCATTATCCATATAATCATTGGTTGTCTTGTGTAGAAGAAATGTAAGTTCGCGTTCGGGTATAAAACTTCATTTTGTTTAAAATAATAGTTTTATTATGAGTTAATTTAAATTTAATGTATTTGTTTTGCATCTATTATTATCTCAAATTAAAGTTTGTTTTTCCATAATATCGACAGAATAGATGTTTTGGTAGAATCTATAAATATCAAATGACATCACAGATTAAATTTGAATTTTAAAGGTTTTATTTTCGTTACAGAATTTCTTGATTCGGTCGCCGCACTCAAAGCTCGCGATAAAATCTATGCAATAATGCAATAATGGATGGTAAATTAAAGGATACTTTCTGATCATTTAGAATCATGAAATACGGCAGTCAGTAATATAATTCTATGCGGATAGGGGAAAATTATTAATTTATAATAATTTGTTGCAGATAGAGGAAAATTAGGAAATTATAGTTATATAGCTCCTTTCATACAAAACGAGTTTATTTACCCGCATATGTATGTATTTGTTTTGTCAACTTTTATAAGTTAGTATTTAGTATAAAGGGAGGCACCTTTTGTGTGCGAGTCCGAGTCTTACTTCACCGTTTTAAACGTTATCGTTCTTTCATTTAACAAATTTTATGTACAAAGGAGCTGAGCGCCATCGTCCACCATTATTATTTTGTCCCTTCGTATTGCCCTTTTAAGTCACCCTTTATATTATTACAGTTTAATAAAAGATCTATAAGAATATTGCTGAGCGGGAGCAAAGAATATTTCATTGTACATTCTTCGTTCACAAGCAACATTCTTGTGCATAAATGTATTAAGAAAACATTGTAAAATTTATATTTCTACCGAGCTACTACGTTGTAATAATACGAGGTATAATATCAAATTAAATTTTATACTTATTATGGCCATTCTTAAAAAAACTGTGTGCTTTAGACCACATAACTGAAGTAAAACTTTATTGATCTAATACACGAATTCATTACCGTAGTTACAATAACATAACATGTCATAGGATATTTATTTTTTAATTACAAAAAAGTTTCCCTTAAATCGAATTTGAATTTTGAGTTTGAATGACAACTTCCATTGGCCTCGCCAGCTTACTACCCATTTTTTTTGTGGAAAATGCATTATGCATACCGCCAGTCACCGGGTTTACCTGCCAGCTTACTACCCTAGTCAAGCCCAATAATGACACGCAATTCACCACGTTTGTTCATACTCTAAACTGGGACTTAGTGCATTTGGAATGTGACAGCCTGTAGGTACCTTTATTAGCTGCATTGTAATGACAAAACAAAAGTTTATGCGTTGTTACGTTGGTGGTGATCACTCAGCCGGACAGTCCCTAAGGAGGAGGAGTCTGGCCTTTTCACCGAGGGCAGCCTGTCGCTGGAGGCTCCCTGTTGCTCAGATCCGGGGCCCTCCAATCACAGCGGCTGAAGGCACCCGCAGAGGTTTAGTCGGTAGGGGCAACTCAGTTATCGAGCCCGACACTGTTCCCGGTTGAGCCACCCGGGCTCCTGGGTAGCGTGCGTAAAGGCATTCCCCTGCGTCAAAAAAGAAAAAAAAAAAAAAGTGGTGATCACTTGACGTCACGTACAGCCAGCATTTGCCACCTATACTATAAAGTTAGTTTTTAAGTAAAACCGCCAGAAAGACTGCAAATCTTTTCGTAGTTTTTGATCGATGCGTTTACAAACACACTGATAGCAAAACCTTTAGCTTCATTTTTTTTTCAACCACAGCCCATTAAATATATTTGTTACATCAAATATTTGCCACAAATTTTAAGTAAATATATTCTTAGATTTAAAAGTTAGTAAAGTTACAGGTAGAGTTGTCGGGAAAGTTGTCTTACGACCGAAACATAACTTTAAATGTTCCTTATTAGTTTATTAAAGCAGATTAGTTTCTTGAGGCCTGTACCTGAAAAGGTCAAATGTTGTTCCAGTTAACGGTTGTCGAGGGACCGAAGTTGCCAACTTTGACGGGCTAACCGATAATTCCGTTGGAGAAATTTTGCACATTCTCAAGTTCTAAACACTTGAGGCACGAAGATTCAGAATTCTGCTGATATCGAAATGAAGAATCTTATGCACTCCAAACGGGACATTACTGACGTTTTATTATTACGAGAACATTGATTAAAATATATAATTACTGTCTTCCGCCTGCGGTTTCACTCGCGTAAATTTCGTACCCGTGGAAAATCATCCCATGGCATCCCACAAGATTATTTTTCAGGACAAAAACTATCCTGTGTTAATCCAAGTTACTCTCTATGTGTATGCCAAATTACGTGAAAATTGATTCAGCAGTTTTTGCGTAAAGGAGTATAAAACAAACAAACAAACAAACACACAAACTATCGCATTTATAATATTAAAAGGATAATAGGATGAGTGTATAGTATAGTATAGTATGAGAGGGCAAACGAGTAGTTGGAGCCATTTTTATAACTACCGACGCCCATATACATCCGCATAGAGGTTATACAGATGTATTGCCCTCCTCCCTCCTCTCTTCTCCATGGCCCACCGGCTACTCACACACCGCACGAAACGCGACATCACAATTCTCACTTTACGCCGGTATTGTGTAAGCGAGAGGTACCTCCGCGGTCGTGCTGGCCCAACTCGGTTGCATGCAGCGTGGCACTACCTCTTACTAAAATATAAAGAGGCCTAAGGATAAACAACGACAATGCGCTATTTAATTTAATTAATTCACAGCAGCTGCCATTGTATTTAGTAAATGATCATTTCAGTACATGTGGGAGTGAGAATAAAACAAACTTATGACTAATTACAACTAAATTTCTCATTATGATCTATTTTACATTAAATAACCTTTCATTCCTTAATCCTCCGAGCAATATTACCCACGGATTTATCGATGGGGTATAAAAAACAAGCTAAATAAATATACTGTGATTATTCTTAAAGGTTTTTCAGTACAATACATGTGATGTACATGAGTCCCGAGGGAGTGTAGTCACGTAGGGTTCGAGGGGAATGTACTAGATTTATCTATCAGGAAATCAAAGCCAGGAACTTGGCACGAACCCAACGCGTGCTCGTAGGCGCACAATGGTAAATAAAAAGTATTTATTCTGTGGTTTAATATATGGAGACACGTTTAAAAATGCTTTTTTTATAATTGACCTAGCCGCACTCCGCAGTTTCACACGCGTAAGTTTCCGTGGAAATATCGAGATGAAAAATAGATGTTGGCCGATTATCAGTCCTACCCTATATACACACAAAATTTTAGGAGAATCGGTCTAGTCGTTTCGGAGGAGCATGGTAACTAACATTGTGGTACGAGAATTTTATCCTCCTCAGAAGGATAAAGATCAAATCAAAGATAATTTACTTTAGCAACCAATATACTATATTTAAATATAAAAACCGGACAAGTGCATGTCGGACTCGCTCACGAAGGGTTCCGTACCGTTATCTACGAAAACGGGAGCTTATCTTTTGTATGGCAGCAAAAAAATCACGTTTATTGTATGGGGGCCCCCTTAAATATTCATATTATTTAATTTTTTAGTATTTGTTGTTATAGCGGCAACAGAAATACACCATCTGTGAAAATTTCAACTGTCTAACTATCATAGTTCATGAGATACAGCCTGGTGACATACGGACGGACGGACAGACGGACGGACGGACGGACATCGGAGCCTTAGTAATAGGGTCCCGTTTTTACCCTTTGGGTACGGAACCCTAAAAACTGATTAACACAATAACAAAATGTTACTTGCACTTTTGACTGTTTGACGGACGATGACTGATTGACTCTCGAACTGCGGTTATCAGCCACACTTATAGATCTACCTCCAATTTGGCTACCAACTAATATTCGACGAATAATCGAATATTATTTATGCTTAATGAATTATTTATAATAAAAGCTAATTATTTAAAACATTGTCTTACAATAGAGATGTATAAGATCCAGTCGCGTCACATGGTAAGTGATCACCGAGGCGACGCCAACAGACATTACCGGACTATGATAGATGAATTAATTCTTGTCTTGGATATCCGCAAGAAAAATGTTTATTTCTCTTGTATACACTATAAAAAGTAGCAATTTGTTGTAACTTGTGACAGCTATTCTTTGCTTAGATATATGTTACTGACTGTATTTAAAAACCTTTTATGTCCCACAGATCTTAGATGATAATATTAATGATCTATTTAAGCATAAAGCTCATTTCTTTTTGTTTGTTCGAACGCGCTAAACTCAGGAAGTACTCCAAATTCTGATTTGAAGAATACTTTTAGTGCCTAGATAGACCATTTATGTTACGCATAGCGTACTACGACATTAAACTACGACTCATTGAAGACGAGTAGGTGGGTACCGCATGAAAAAAAAGGGGGCGCCGTCAGTAAAAATATATTTTCACGTAAATTGGTCATGAAAATTTTATATACGTGTCATTTTTAGGTTTTCGTAGCGAAATGGCAAAAAACGGAACCCTTATAGATTCGTCATGTCTGTCTGTCTGTCCGTCCGTCCGTCCATCCATCAGTATGTCACAGTACTTTTTTTTCGAAACTATTTGGTCTACGTAGTTGAAACTCTGTAGGTCGATGTATTCTGTGAACCGCTATTCGAATTTTGAATAAAAATAAAAAAATTAAAAGGGGATATTCCATACATAGAACTGAGTCTAAAAATATTTTTTTCATCCACCAACCTTTATGTGAGGTGTCTATGAATATTTAAAAATGACATAAAGTTAATAAAACCATTTCGTCAAAGTTTATTGTTTGAAAGACGCTTCCAAATTGGAAAAATTTGTGCCTGTTTTTAAGATAAGAGAGTGAGAAATCTAATATATGCTGTAGATCTCAATGAAAATTTTCAACGAAAATTGGTTTGAGCGAGATATCATTATTAGTTTTTGAGAAATAATACATACTATGAAAAACCAAGTTATTTTATTTTCTGGTAAAAAATGTCGCAGAGACCTTTCGTTGGTACGGAACCCTCGGTGTGCGAGCCCGACTCGCACTTGGCCGGTTTTTTATATGCGAACGTTTAGTCGTCACGCTTAACATAGGTACTTGACGAAAATCTTTCTCGAGTATTCACTATTGTCAAATAGGACGTAGATAAGATATTTGCGTGGGTACAAGCTAAGTCTTATCGTAGCTTTTGAAGCGTAGAACCTGTTTCAGAACGCCCGTAGCTGCGATTGCGTATAGAAATATAATCCAGACAAATTATGTAATGATCTCTGAAATTTACGCGAATCTTACACATTGTAATAAAATTATTTTAATGGATTTTATGGCGGTTTAGTTTTTTTTTTAATATATTGTACTATATATGCTGCTGCTATCGGTGTTGCAGCAACCTTTAGCCTCTACCGTGTGTTATTGCTATACTATACATATCGGTGGTAATTTTTTTTTTGCCCTTACAATATTATGGTAATACACGTTACAGTTACACACATGACAGTTCATTCTATTCGTCTGTTACTGCTATTTTACATTTATATATGTAGTACATTTAATATTTCCATACGGTGTCTTTATTATATTATTTTATATAGATATATTATATATTAATTCCTACAATTTTACTATATCTTGTTTATGTATCCTTAATTATATTTTAAGTCGGTTTAGTTAGAGCTTTACAACAACCATGGTCACGGGTGGACCGAGATGACAGATGTCCGGACTCCTGGTGTCATAAGTTATTAAAAATACCCAAAGGTTTATAATTATTTAGTTGTTACAGACGTAAGCTTGATATCCTTCTGGGTTGCAAAATACTTAAATAGACTGTGACAAAATTCGTTAAAATAGTTTTACAGACAAATGATAATCAGACTCGCACACGGGTTCAGACAGACAGATGGTCAACAAATTGACCCTATAGGGATATATAAAATTAAAAATTAAAAGGGTTTAGTATTTGTGTTGTTGGGCTTTATTCCTGGTAGGGCAAAACGGGTTAGTTGTCCATCTGTATGTCATCTGAATATCCTTTTGTACGTTTGTCTGTTTTGTCAGATCAGATATATATGAATGGTTTAATTAAAAGTACAGAATTTTATGAGCATATGTTCCCAAGCCCCAGGTTGTCAGATCAGATATATATGAATGGTTGAATTAAAAGTACAGAATTTTTAGAGCATAGGTTCCCAAAGTTACAATTCATTTAATTCAAGTTTACCAAACTTGGGAACAACGAGACTGTCTTTGGGAAAATGTGGGAAAAATTACCTATACCTAGTGACGTATTCTGAGACGTCACTAGGTGCATAGATCATATACCTAGTGACGCAGTTTCTATTGTTATCGAAATGTAAAAGAACAGGCCGAAAACGCAGTGGATAATAAGTAGTGAGGATCGGTTTGTTCCTCCGTGTGTGCAACCCATGGCTTGAGATAACTCAAAGCAGCACAGGACGGTCTGCTGCTATATCACCAGATAATCATCTATCATGGCATGACGCTATTTATAGACCCCGCCCGCAGAAAAATATTTCTGATATTTCATATCGCAGATGGTTTCACTATTGTCCATTCAAAGTATTGATCTTTTATTAAATTCAAAGGCTGCTATATCTGGGACAAAAGGAAATATGCGATATATTTCCATTCTTCAGATAAATCCTTCATATCTTTGAAGCGTGCTTCAAATAATATATTAGATTGTCTCCGAGAAAAGCATCACATTATTGTAAGATCATATTTACATAAATAATAGCCCCTTTCAGGCTTTGTTGATATCCGAAACATTTGTGAATACTATTTTTGCTTGTTTTTAATATAATGCTTTTGAAGGCAGTTACAATCAAATAGCTTTAGCGAGGAGACGGTTATTTTATTTGGGATAAAAATAGGCTAGTATATATATCAGTATATTGTAATCTATATCTTTGTCTATCCTAATCCAATCTCAGATTTTGCGTAAAAGGGTAACTCGCATTCATCTGAACTTTCACATTTATAATACCGAATAGGAAAGGATGGAATTCTTTGTCTTTTCACCTTATTAGAAAACGCGAGATGATAATTTTTGACGTAGTAGGTTAGGTACAAGGAGCAGGAAAAAGCCTAATTAGGTGTTTATTACAAGTGACTTTAATATGTTTAATACTGGATTTTAGTTGCAGGTACATTACTTATGTCACTTAGTGACGTGACTTTATGATGGTCTTTCTAACTCAAAGTAAAGAAGTTTAAACAATGAATGTAAGAACGTTTCTATGCTCAAACACAGGATCCTGGTCCTCCATGACCAGCGCTGCCTCCGTCCGGGGCTCGTGGCTTTATTTACTATTTATTTATGTTATTTTCGTGTTATTGAGCTATTTTTTCGCCTCTGCTCGCTCTTATATATGTGTAACATTTGACTGAACTTTGCTAGGTAGGTATGGCAGGAATCCCCCCCGAAGATGCTGCCACCTTGTCGGGGCTTGCGTGCCTCTGTGATCCCCAAGGTTATGCCGGACAGGGCTACCAATAAGACTAGAGATTAAGCGGAGTCGGAGTCCTCCACGCGTCCCTCTGAATCAGGAGAGGACGGTGTGGATTGGAACAAGTGGCGGGATCATTTGGGCATTGGTGGTGGCGTGCTCCTTGTCGCATTTGGGTCAGGTTCTCATCCTAAGCATTTCACGGTTCCACGTCGTGGTAAGAACTGTCCAGAGGCAGACGGACAATTCTTCGCCGAGGCCAGCCTGTCACTGAAGGGATCATGTAGCTTGCAGATCCGGGACCCTCCAATTATAGCAGCTGAAGGCATCCACAGGGGTTTAGTCGGTATTACACTAAGTGTGGAGTCCGACATAGGTCTAGACACCATACGTAAATGTATGCGTTAACAAAAAGAAATGTATATCAGAGCCGTCTCTAAGAAGTTTGATAGATTAATGTTCATAGCGGTAGAGAAAACTAGTAACATTTTTCCCTCACGAAACGAACGACAGGGTAAGCTTTCTTAGCTCTAGGTCATCATCAATCCGAAATTCTCCGTAAACCGCACGAAGCATAGGTATCACTTCCTGAAAAGCACGTCCTTTTAAAAAGAAAACCTACTTCTGCTTTTTCTATTATGTATGTAGAGCAAGCAAGAAAAATCTGTGAGAATCGTGACATATGACACGGTTCTCCGCCTACCCCATAAGAAATCTCGTGTGAAGATATTTCTGTTTTACTTCCTCCTAACAAATAGAGTTCTACCTCTCAACAATATTGATCTGAAGATGCTGTACGCTTACATAATCCCTGTGCAGACGTACGTTCGTCACACAAAATGTCCCCAGAGTGTACCTTCTCCTCGATCACACACCAGACGGCAATTTGCTGCAAATACTCAGCAACAACGTAATAAAAGTTCTTGATTATATAAATACAAGTATTTTTACATAAACTACACATAGTTACCATTGTTTACATGTATTACATAATAACATTGTGGAGTGATAAATAAAATTGAAACCTAATTTAAATTTGAACTATTTAAAGCGAATTTATATAATTACTAGCTGTGCCCCGCGGTTTCACCCGCGCTTATTTTCTAAAAAACCGTTATAAATTTCAACACCATATTTCACCCACTTAGAGAATGAATTTTAAAAAATCCTTTCTTAGCCTACGTCATGATATCTACCTGCATGCAAAATTTCAGCCCGATCCGTTCAGTGGTTTGGGCTGTGCGTTGATTGATGGCTATGTCACGTTTGAGTTTTATATATATAGATATATATAGATATAGATTGACAACTAATTGTTACCGCAAATCCGATAGGCTTTGGCTAATACGGTAAGAAAACTAGGATTAGTATGATTTTATCTCGCTTGTTTTTTTAATAGATGAGACTCAAAAATATAGCACCTGTATAAGTGAATAAAGTAATGAATTATATTTGAAACTTACATTATTTTACCTAGCGAGTTTACCAAATGTCACCTAAAACTTTTCTCTATTTTACCGAGAATGTACGTTCTAGCGGAAATTGAACCATCACATATCAACACTAGAGCAAATATTCGCCCGCAGAAAAAGAGAAAAATAACATCGCATGTGACATCTGCAAACATGAGCTTTAACTGCGCATAGACGCTTCATACCGTTAGCATGTTCTAGTGAATTGGTGATGATCAAAACTGAAGAATGAATATGTAAACGTTTCTAATCAAAATAGAATTATAAGCAATATTTTTTTAACGTGATTAGGCCGGTACAACCGAGGAGGTACCTCTCGCTTACACGATACTGGCATAAAGTGACAGCTGTGGTGTCATGAAAATGGCTCTGACTGGTCGTTTAGCCCTATACTATATAAAAAAGAAACAGCGTGGGAGCAAGGTACTAAGCCCAAGGTGTGGTATCTGTCATAATAAAGTCTATAGTGTTGGAAAACAACATTTAAATTTACAATTCTTTAAATTTATTACATGTACTGGTCGCAAGCGAAACTTTGGTATTTATTCTAATCACCTATAAAACCTTTTTTAATAAAAAAAATAAAGCGAAATCTTCTTTAGCGGCGTTTGGACGGGGAACAATAAATTATGAGTTGGAGTCAACAATTTGGTACCACATGAAAGTAGATCTGCGGTAACCGCTTGTAGCGTAGCGGCTCTACAAGTATGTGCTACGAAATGCAGGTTGTTAGTAGTTTTAGGTTTTCACTTCTATTTTCACTTTCTCTAGTCCCCATGTCTTGGTCTTTGATTATATACACGTGTATATAATCAAAGGTCTTGTTATTATTTTTTTAATGTCAAATAGTTACATTAGTACCTACAGTTAAAATAACATTAGTATAGTTAAAATACATTAGTACAGATGAGTTTATTTTATTTTTCTTAATGTTTTATTTTCGTCTGATATTTTCTTGCACAGCGGCTGCTGTAGCTCTTCAAAATAACACCATAATAGATTTTTTATGAGCACATATGGACTATTACTTCTGAGACAATAATTGAGTTACGCTATTATGTGTTTAAAGCCAGAAGTTTCAAATTTTCATTTCGTCAACTTAAAAACATAACAAAGACGTTTTAAAATTAATTTGGCCAGTCTCATATACACTCGTAAGATACATAATATATTCCAAAAACAGTAAATCCATCCGTTATTTCTTAGTGATATAGTTTTATCTATATACAAATATTTCATTATTTTTTTAGGTAGTTTATACTTTTATCAAACATTTAAACGCAATACGGAATATATCCAGGATAACAACACAACTAAGGAAAAATATATTTCAACAAACTCAGTGAAAGAACTGAATTATTAATGAAGGTATAGAACTGGGAATATAGACTTCTATACGTAGTCTATTCAGAATCGCAATTTCCTGAACGCTCGATGCAACGTGTCGGTTATATCTACCTCTACCTAGGCTCTGCACGCCGAGTACACGCCATGAAAAATGGTCTAGATTTACGAGAGCTATTATTCTTTTCTAACGGTTTCATGTTCAAAATAACTTTGTTCTTGGGACACATTTTCAAATTTACATATAACATTGTTGATTAAGTGCAATCTAACGTTTAATATTATGTGTATTAAAGCATTATATGCTTTTCCTGCAACTTCACTCGCGTGAAATTTGAGTTAATTTAGATGTATGAAATATGCGAATATAACTCGTAGGCACTGAATTTCTTCAATTTCTATTACTTTATTAAGCAAATAAAGAATATTATAACTTATGAGAAGTAGAGTTTAGTGGTAAATTTACGAGTTTCCTATTTATATCATATAACTTAGAAAATCATTATGTAATAATTATTGCATCTAAAACACTGACTAAGCTATTATATAAATTGCACGTATACTATATGTATACGTGCAATTTATCTAATAATACAACAATCATAATAAACAATAATTTTCAATAATACTTTTATTATTGTAGCGTTTTATTTATACTTAGAACAAATTTTATAAAAAAACGGTAAACATCTTTATTCCACAATGCACGTTTACATTATTAAAACAAAAAGTAAAGCAATAATGGCGCAAACCAAAAGAAAAACTGCAGGTCACAATGAAAGCGCAGAACAAAGCTCGTGGCTCTTACTCACGTATTTGTAAGCTCGTTGCCTTACGGTCTAGTTTACCCACTCGACACGAATTCACCCAGGCATTGAACTAAAGTATAAACGAGCACGGGAAGGTTATGTAGCTCGATAGGTATTGTTTATTTGTGCACTTAAATCCTTTGGTATTGGATATAACATCATTAAGCTTTAAGTTGTTAAAATTTATCTCTTACCCCCTTATTAAACATAGAATAACTTTATTCAAGCCTTATTAGCCTAGTTATAAGCTGAAATCTGTCAAATTCCATACTTTTTTGTGTTTTTTAATATGGAATTTGACAGATGTCAGTTTAATACTAAGTAATTGCTGGAATAAAGTTATTCTATGTTTATTAATAAAGGGGTAAAAGTGCATTTATTTTGATTTAACTAGGGTGGGATTGTTAATATGTCGATATCAATTCTACCAACAACTTGAAATGGTGGGTACTTCTGACGACCAGGTTGGTATCTATTGGTTGGTATCGGTCGCGTTTCTTGTGATTTGTGAGCATTAGGAAAGTTCCTTATATGGATTTGGTGAATAATCAACTTTTCCGCGTATCCTTTGGTTGTGCAAATGTCTATGGGTGTCGGTAGTCACACACTTTCAAGTGACTTGGTGTGATTGGCGATAGTGTAGCCGCCAATTCCCGATAGTGTCATAGTCACTCACAACCTGGCAATGTAAATTTAATTATTTTAATTAGAAGTAGCATAGCGTAGCATTTCCGTTCTTTTTGTTATCATCAACATCATCATCATCATCAGCCTATTACAGTCCACTGTTGGACATAGGCCTGTGACATAGAACGCCTCTGTCCTCGATCTTTTTGTTATGCAGTAATAATAATTAATATAGTAACTAAATACATCCATGATGTCTTTTGAGTAAGAGATGGTAAACTTAAAGACACTATCGAGAGATACAGCCACAAACAATAGTATATACCGTAAAGTGGGGCTACTTGAACACCTTTTTCACACATTTTTTGAGATTGAAAGTTTTTGTTTTGAATTAGAACAATAAAAAAATACTTATTATATCGCCCTTACTTCAGAGAATACATATTTGTCATAAAAAGTTCATAAAACCATATATTGATTTAAAAAAAAATATAAGAAATTGGTGTTCAAATAGCCCCTTAGTTGGGGCTACTTGAACATGAAAATGTTTTTCAGTAGAAATCTCTCGGTAAACATTTCAAATGATTAAGTTACCCCGTAAAATGCAACTAAGGGATAGAACTATGTACCTATCTAAGTAAATGTTGTATATTTGAATAAATTAATTATAAAAAACAGGGAAATAGTTAAAGTTTTATTTTTACAATTAAACCTCTTATAAATCAGACCAGCCGCTTGGGCTGCTGGCATATTTGGAACCGGCAGGTCCACCTTGGGTCCAGTTATCATAAATGTTTTGTGATTTATAAACCACCATGGGTGGAAGCAAGTCACCATTCGCGTTTCCACAAACCATTATGCTTATTGAAGCCCGAGAATGTTCTTGCACTCTCTCCACTCTCTTTGTATTTCTAGGAACCACAACTTTTTTTGCTCCAGGGTCGTCTGTAACGTTTGTTTCGTCATAATTATACAGATTTTGGGCTTTAACTGAGGATAAAGCCAGCTCCACATTGTTGAAAAAGCTCATTATATCATCTCGATTTACTGACGACCTGGATCGTTTGATATTTGAAGCAATCCTGATGGAAAGGCTGTTCCTAGAAATGAAGGCATCAATAAAATCAGGACCTGGAGTATTGTTCTTGAACACTCTGACTGTTTTACCCTGTTTGTCTAGGTATTTTTTCACTACATCTCGAATATCTGCCTTGGTTAAAGGAAATCCCCAATTTGCCACAACTGCAAGAGTATCGGAAATTAGCTGCTCTTCACTCTTACTAAGAACGGTTGGATGTCCAACAGGTCCCTGATTTTTTCCAAGCATCTTCCGAACAAGCGTTGGCCGAGGCACTTTGAAGGTTTCCGCTGCCTTTTTTTTCGACATGCCCCCACGAACTGCTTCCATAGCTTTTTCCATGTCTTCTTGTTTGTAATTCATGTAGGGCTTAGACCCTGGAGTCTTCTGATAAGTACGCACCATTTTTTATTACGCACTACCGGTATCAACAAGAAACAAATCACAAATGAACTAAAAAGTAATGCAGTGACGATTGGAGATAGACAGGAATGAACATGTCTGAACGTGTTCATGTAGCCCCGTGGTGTTCATGTAGCCCCACTTTACGGTACTGGTCGGCTTACGGCAAGAACTCATTAACCGATATTTGCGAAACTTTGAGAAATCAATTTTTTCATTTTTATTCATTAATAACACTATATTATAATGTTATTATTGAAACGAAAAGTACCTAATTAATTGATTAGTTTTGGTTTCATTGGTAATACTATATTATAAGTGCTATCAATAAATAATTGATTTTTCATAGTAAATTTCAGTTAACGAGTTTTTGTAGTAAGCCGACGATGATACACGTTAGCGCCTTGTCATAATTTGCATTTTTGAAATTCCATATTATTGCTTTGACTTGTCAAAGAAAGTAACTGTGACAGGATACCTAAGTGTATATATATTATTGCTCGTGACTGTACACATTTTGTGCCAAAAGTCTCGCTTGCCTTCTATTTCTATAAGAAACAAACCGTAAAAAAACAATTAAAATGTCCAAATATTACGGTAGTTTTAATTTCAATTTAATCCCTTGATTCGTAACACTTGCACATGAGGGTTTGTATTTGTTTCGTACAAATAACAATTTAAAATTCATAAAGGGCACATGTTTGCTTGACAACAATGAACGGGTAGGGTGACAACAAACACGGCAGATGGGACGGACGGACGTAATATTGTGGTGAATGTGGTTATTTTTCATAATAGGAGCCTTATCCTATCAAATTATAAATTATAGTTTCTGTTATTCTCATAGTGTAAAAGACACATTTGACTTTGGCTGGTTACATAGAAACATAAATGGCTTTCGATGACTATCAAAGCCCACATATATCTTCACAACCATAGATTATATATATGCGTTGCCTTGGTAGTCAGAATACACAAATCGCATGAAATACGATTTGTGTATTCGTATAGTCTTGTTAACGTATCAGCCAGGTTACAACAGGTTAGAATTTTATGGCCAAATACGGTCACGTAGATTTTATATACATGCTGGATGCAGGCTT
>LUGF01033752.1:40146-53550 GCA_001625245.1 Calycopis cecrops | reverse complement strand
CCGTAGCCTATGGACGCTTGCAACACCAGGGGCATCACATGCGCATTGCCGACCCTTTAGGAACCTATTGACTCCCCTCTTGAAGAACCCCATATTGTAGCCCTCTGGGAAAAACCTCGGCAGGGAGTTCATTCCACAATCGGAGGGTCTCTGAATGAGTGTCTGATTCGTTGCCGTCGGCAACGCATCTGTTGGTCCTCTGGTATTGCGGATGTCTATGGGCATTGGTAATTATTTAAATCAGGTGGTCCAACTGCTCGTTCGCATTCTATGCTATAAAGAATATATTTTTACCTACGCGAGATTCGTACCAACGATGACTAGAATTACACTCGCCATGGTACCACAGCGCGAATTGTTCATATAGTAAATATATAAACATTAAACATATTGTTTCAGACACCATGTCATGGACACGGGCCGGCTTCATCATAACACTCTGGACCTTTCTGATAATCCACACCCTGGCTCGAGCGGAAACTGGTAAGTATTATTATATATTTACATATTTTTTGGTATTTTGTATTTTAAGTTAGCTTTTGTAGGTACACCACTTCACCTTATCCTTTTTTAATAGCTTAGGAGGACAAACGAGAAATCGGAGCCATTTGGTGACTACCGACGCCTATTAACATCCGCACACTATGCAGATGAATTGTTCCTTCACCCATCCCCCCAATTGGCCATTTACAAACCGCACGAAACGCTGTCACTGTACGCCGGTATTATGTGATCTAGAGGTACATCCCGGTGGTGCCGGCTCAACTCCGCTGCAAAGTAGCTTGGCACTACCTCTGACTATCCTTCACGTTATTCTTACAGTCCTTCATATTAATGTATTTCAGGCTTCCAGTGACGCTCGCCTAACATTCAGTTATTAAGTTAGAGCACAGAATTAATGTATTACGTGATGGACGCACAAACACAACTATACATACAAAATGAATCGGACTGGTTCACTTTTGGTGGCACTATAATTTAGTAAATATGTTTTTTTTTGTAAAAGTAGGAGGTAGTATTATGTATTATAGAGCTGGGCCTGTACGACTTGTTCAGATGATACATAATTAAAGATATCCTATCTTGCGATTAGTTAGTACCCGGCAGCTCATTGGGGCATGGGGTGGAGGAGAGAAACCCATCTGCATACATTGATGGTGGTGATCTGATCGTTTTTTTGTACTTTTTAGTAGTTATAAGGAGGCAAACGAGCTGCCACGACTACCGACGCTCATATACATCCACACAGAGGCTATATACAGGCTTTGCCCTCTCTTTTCCTTCCTCCTAGATGAGCTACAGGCTACACACCGCGCAAAACGCGACAGCACAGCTGTCACTTTAAACCAGTGTCATGTAAGCGAGAGTTACCACACCGGTCGTACCGGCCCAATTCGGCTGCATGCAAGCATGCACTACCTTTTAAAAAAACACACATGACGGTAAATTAATATTAAATGGTATTTTCCAATAATAAATGCCGCATCTAGTGAATATATGTTCGTATATGCTCTTACATGCTCGTACATACACATTAGGCCCCTCTCGACACCGGCGCAACCTCAGATTAGTGCCCGTTGTTCGTAGAGTACGTACTGGAGATGTCTCGTCGGGGCGGAATACGCAGGCTGTATTGTGTGTAATACGTACTGCTTAACTGTATGACGTAGAGCATTCACGTGTAATGTGTACCAAAGGAAATGTCACAAAGAGGATAATATAAATAGTAAATTGTGTCACGAGCAAGGTAGGTACTATACACGCTTCTATGTGATATGCAATTGTGGGACTAGATAAAGCACTTCACTAGCGAGTTGTATATATTATATTTCTCGTACATACGGTAGAATATTATTTAGGAGTAAAAAAAGTATAGTAGTAAGCATGAAAAATAGACACTTTTCTTGCCGGGGAGCAAAAGCAATTTTACATCTGCTGCACAGGGACAAAAGTTGTTTCCTTTTAGAGAAGGTAGAATAAAACTGAAATCTATTTATCAATAAATATTATGAAAAGTTTTCAATATAATATTCAATATACTTCTTTAGCAGCAGGGCAAAAGATCAATGGGTCATCCCCACATACCTAACCAGAGTTTGTGCAAATGCGTTGTCCTTTTTCACGCCTTCCCCCCAATAGATCACCGCAAAGCATCGCTTTTAGTAAGAGGTAGTACCACACTGCATGCTTGCATGCAGTCGAATTGGGCCGGTATTACTGGGTATTATAGGTACATCTCGCTTACACGAGACGCGCGTAAAGTAACAGCTGTGTTGTCGCGTTTAGTGTGGTGTGTAAGTACCCGGTGGCCCATGAAAGTGGGAGGAGAAAGAAGGGCAGCGCATCTGTATAGCCGCTATGCGGATGTCCATGGGCGTGGGTAGTCATGAAAACGGCTCCGACTGCTGGTTTGCCCCTCCCCATACCATAAAAAAATATAAAGCATTGTCATGCCTCTATTATGCGAGCAACAGGCACCAATAAACATCTGTTCAATTTTCTTCATGTTCATTGTCGACTCCACTCAGGATATTAAAACATGATGTGTTATATAGAAATAGAAATAGATGTTATAGTATATAACAATAAATAGAAATAGATGTTATATACTATAACATCTATTTCTATGACTACTAATCTCTTAGTCTCCAATATCAATAGCGACTAACCATTTGGTTGAATTCGTCTATACTCTGTAGCGATAATCCATTTGGTTAAACCAATACGTGTTATTATTAGCCAAACACATCACGTTTACTCAATATGTATTACACCAATTTAAACGTGTACACATGCCGACTCCTCTTCAAACCCACATCAATTAATATTAGTGATCATGATGGTCGTCACGTTTGGTCATATGATCATGAAAGAGACAAAAGACACTTTGAAAAGGACAAAAAGCCATAAGTAGGTCGGATATATTATAAGTTCTATATATTCATTACGTAATCAATAGATAATATTATATCCACTACGCGTAGGCTCTGAATTACTATGGAGACTTCCTTTAATTATATTTATTGATTATATTATACTTTGATTACATACACGACATGTATATAATCAAAGATATTATATTAATTGCTTGTCTGTATAGTTACTTCACTTCATATGTGTAAATTTTAATAAAAAGTGTGAAAATAAATTAGGCGATTTTAAAAAGGTTAAGAAGACTCTTCGAAGTTTCGAGAACTGCTTCTTAGACTAGACAAGATATTGTAAATAATTCATCTCCTAATATACTAGTAGATACATTAAAAGATAGATAAATTAGCTTTATACCAGCACACTAACGGACAGAGAGAATAGAACAACACAACCATCTCAATTGCGTAAATTATTCTTTTTATTTTTTTATATCACTTGTCACAATGTTTTTTTATCTGCAGAAACTGAACCAACTACTACGACGTTAACGACCAAGTTCAGCTCCACGACCGCCGCCCCGACGGTATGGACCACCTCCTGGGAGATGGTGACCCTGAACGAGGGCCAGGCCATACAGAAGGCGCTCCAGTACCTCCTGCAGCAACGGCACCCCGACTGGGGATGGGGCAACGATACGCACCACGTCATGCTGACCCTTCAGGTAAGATAAGACTCAACATGAGTGTAAGTTTTGGGAAGAGGTAGTGCCACGCTGAGTGCATGTAGTCGAGTTGGGCACGACCAGGGAGGTACCTCTCGCTTACAAGAGATTGGAGTAAAGTGACAGCTTGCTGTGTATAAGCAGCCGCTGGACAATTGAGGTTGGAGGAGGAAAGAGGGCAACGTATCTGTTTATCTCTATGCGGATGTCTATGGGCGTGACTATCAGTCATGAAAATAGCTCCGACTGCTTGTTTACCCCCCTATACCATAAAAAAAAAGTTTTCAAGCGCCTGCCCTCTAGCCTCATCCTAATATAATCTATAGAGATTGATTATTAAAACTAGATGTGTTGACTATAACATCTATTTCTTTTTGTGTATAACATCTTATAACATCTATTTAGATGGATTCTCGTGTCACAATGTTAGTTATCATACTCCTCCGATACGGCTAGGCCAACATCTATTTTTCATCTTGATATTTCCACAGGAACGAAACATACGCGGGCTGAGCACAGCTAGTAATGTTATATATCCAATGTAGTAAAGTGTACTGTCGAACGCAGGGATGCTTGAGTTACCCGAAATACCGCTGAACGACCACAAAACCACCAACCGCGTCCCCTTTACCTAGCTCGAGGGCTGAGACCGGTATGCCTTCGCATACATTCAGACAACATTCACATTCCTACATATTCGCCA
Source organism: Calycopis cecrops (assembly GCA_001625245.1). Lineage (NCBI taxonomy): Eukaryota > Metazoa > Arthropoda > Insecta > Lepidoptera > Lycaenidae > Calycopis > Calycopis cecrops. Next base: position 49,255 of record LUGF01033752.1, on the reverse strand, counting down.
CCTGAATGCTGAACCCCGCGCTCGTCTATCTGTAACTCTTCACGAGTCACAGCAATATTGTAATCATATAATTAGTCTTTAAATAAGTAATTTGAAGAGTAAAATAAATAATGTTGCGATGTATGCCGACAACAGGTTATATTCACATCATGACGATGACGACGTTTTTTTGCCGACAGTATTCAAATGCATGGTACAACTCTTTACATTTTACACATATACTTCATCTGAGGAATAAATCCCCTATAATTATTAATTAAAATGAATGTACCGCGCAATGTGTGACAAACTCGTCGTATGTACTACCATGTTTTTTCTCCTGCTGCGTATTGAAAAAGAAAAAATTGTATCAGCGATGTACGCAATAGTATATTGCTCCACGACGGGGGGCAGTGGCCGACGAAAGTTGCGAACGCTGGTAAAAACGTAGTATTTACAGTGTTGCACATAATATTTTTTCTCCTAAATACTTTCTTACCATTATTGTACTATCTCATTACCATGCCGTAGGAAGGAGAAAAATTGAACGTACAACCGGGGAATAAAGTACTACATATCTATTCGGATTTGCAACCTCTCCTTCAGCTCGGATAGAAAACTCTTGTAAATACTATGTAGTACTTCACTCCCTTGTGTCACAAGGACTATTACATTATATAGGTACGTACAACACCCGCCTAAGGAACCGTTAGACACTTACTAAAGAGTTGCTTATTCTGTAATTCAACAACGGACTATATTTGTAACCATTAATGCTTCTAAATTAGAGAGTGGGTGAGAATCAAAAGTGCTGTGGAACTGGTCACCCTTGCCAAGGAGAGAAAGAGATGTCCGAATGTCACGTTCTATACGCGTGATAATAGGGAGATACTTTAAGAAGAAGAAAGGTTCCGCGACTTGTAAGTTATGTTTAATGGCAATTTTGCAGCTGGCTAATAATACGGGCAAGGAGATAGAGCAGCAGGGACTGGAGATGCAGCTCTCCGCCAAGCAAATGGAGATCGAGATACTGCTGATGATGTCCAAGTAAGTGCCACATTTACTACCTTTTTTTTAATTGTCCATATTGATTAAGAATACTTTTAATTTCAAATTTGTGAAATTTTCAACACTTACATCTAAATAAGCAGCATTTTAGTTCAAAAAGGACACTGAATAAAAAAACGTACTAACTATATCTATTATACCTATGTATACTTAGCACCTACGTTAACAACGTAATTTAATTCTTTTATAAATGTATAACATGTAATAAGTAGAAGCCACCTGATTGAGTCATTGTCTCACTAATAATTTAACGGACTACATTGTCAGACTCATACAATGAATCCTTATACAGGTATCATTAAGAACTTCTTTGAAAGTATAATTGTATTGGGACAATATTCTTACCTTTGAAGTTAAATTCTACGAATACATTTCTAGGTATTTAATAATACGTCACTAGTGTATAATCATCACATAGTAAAAGAAAATCTGTGCATCTGTATGCTTTAAATCTTTAAAATTACGCACTAGATTTTGATGGGTTTTTTTTAATAGATAGTGTGATTCAAGAGGAAGGTTTATAATATGTATAATAATTCCATTTTTGAAGTACAGAAGGATGTACAGAAATGCTTAAAATATCTACAATGAAGCCTTTCTTAAAGACTTGCAATCAAGCAGTAGAGAGATATACTGCCATAGTGCTCATGGAACAACATAGCTGCAATACCTACAGAGATGTCACTATTTAACTAAAATCTTATGTATGTGGAGTAAGTCTCCACATACAGAAGATTTTCACACACAGATCTTATTCAATGGAGTACAAGACACCAATGAATTACGAAAGCTATATAATTAATAATAGTGTGTAAATTTTTCCTCGTCAAATCCTTTTGCTCATATATGCACTTGATATTTTTTAAATTGCCATCAATTCGCAAAAACAGATGACAGTAATAACTTAATATGCATACCAAAGAGTTTATTTGAATTTTAAATAAGTTATTCCGTAGCTTGTCTTAGTGGCCAATTTAAATTAATTACAAATTCAGTGTGTTTCTTGAAACTTGGTATAGTATCATTTTTTCTTTATCCCAACTAATAATACAAATGTGAATGTAAGTTTGTTTGCCGCTTTCACGCCAAAGTACTCATCGTGAAACTTTGTACACATGGTATTCTTAGAGGTATTAGAAAGGACATTAAATACTTTTTGTTAAAAAAAATGACGGAGGCAAGCGAAGCCACGGATAAAAGCTACTAAGCTATAATATTAGGTGTATAAATAATTCGTCGTCACTCTCTGACTGACTTAATAACGCACATTCAAACCTACAGGACTGATCGAGCTGAATTTTTAGTATTCTCGTATCTCAAAGAGAAAAAATGGAACCCTTATAGGATGGATTTGTTGTCCGTCTGTCTGTACGTCTTGCAAGACCTTTTTCTCTAAAACGCGTGAAGGGATTAAGCTGAAATTTTTGTCAAATACGAAGGTCAGTTACGTCTTGATGCCTTGAAAAAAATCACACTTCTAAGTTAACGCAATAAAAAGTTATAGCCATGCACAAATTTTGTATGAAAACGTACTTTATCGAAAACCAAAAAATTATCGGGTGCTTCTCGTTGACCTGGAGTTGTGAAATTTGACAAGAAGTAAGAACTTATAGCACATATATAAGAATAAATCTGAAAACTACTAAATTTTATGTAGATCATTGGAAAAATCATTATCAACTTATAACTGTAATTCCTTGCCTACTAAATGTGTGTGAGCAACCGCTTATATACGTGTGTCAACTTAAACGGCAGGCGTAAAGTTACAATAATTGAAAACCATGCATTACGTTTCGATTATGGAACCCTCGGTGTGCGAGTCGGACTCGCACTTGGCCGGTTTTTTAGGTACTACACAGACAACTTTCATGACCTAGATATCCGCTAAGAGATGATTTTAAAAGGTTATCCCTAAGGAGAAAACTAGTATAAATGACGCGGGTGATACTGCAGGACAAAGCTAGTTAATATAATATTTTTCATTTATATTTATATATCATTTATATTCGTCGTTACGCAGACACCACGAGTCGCCGCCTCCCCTGGGGCGCCTGGCCGCCTACACGCTCGCGCTGGGCGCCCTGTGCAAGGACCCGCGCACCTTCCACGGCAAGGACCTGGTGACGGCGCTGCTGCACCGCGAGCAGCCGCACGACCTGGAGTTCGCATATGCGACGCTGGCCGCCTGCTCCTCCGCCGCGCACGTGCGCCGACGTCACATCCGCCGGCTGCTCGACATCGCGAACGCGGCCGCCGACCACAGCCTGGGTGACACATTTATATTATAATTACTATTTATTATTTATTTATTAATCAAAAATTTAAAAAACTTATTCTAATACATTTCCCTGTAAAACGGTTTGCGCACTTTGCCTGCAAGTATATAATCTGTGGAAGTATATGATCTAAGGTGGAAGTACATAAGGAGTACGTACATTTAATAAGGGCTAAATATCTGCGGACTTATTACACTACGTTAGTTTAGCCCCGTGGTAAGTAACAGAAAGAAATTTAATATGTTTTTAGTATAATTATATGCCAATTTACACAAAAGCTACTTTGCAAACGCAATATTTGATGATAGCTAAAGCAAGCAACAAAAATAACCTAATTTACACAAAAAGAGTCGGCTTGTGTGCAAAATGGAAAGCACACATCGTGTTTAGAATCTCGTGTTTGACAAATAATTAAGTACCTAAGGATACCCGACCCGGGCGTAAATTAGATATAACGTGAAGGGCATATAATGTTAGGTCAAAAACCACACCTTTCAAAGTCGTGTGAGAACAGATTTTAATACTTCTATGATTTTCAGACCAACGTCATTGCCATCATCTGAAACAGTGGCCAAACGCAAGCATATAAATCTTATGAAATAAATAAATAAAAACGTTCTCTAAAAAAACATTAAAAAAATATTGCGGTAAAAAAAATTTGGAAAAACTATTTAAAAAAATGTCACTGAGATTTCAAAAACATACGACTACTTGCTACTTCACTATAAATTTCATTAACGTACCATAAACATATTCTTAAAAGTATCTCTTTACTCTTATTATCTATTTATTCCTCTCACCCCTATGTCACACTGCCACCGTAATCTCAACCCACAAACTATATAGAGAATCTCAACCGCACTAATCACCACAGCAAGCTGTTACTTCATCATGTGTGAACTTGAGGGTCCACCCCGGTGGTGATAGTACGACTCGGCTGCCCATCGGCAACGACATTGCTTCTCTAGTCTACATGCTTAGAAAAACAGTATGTAGTATCAAATAATCGTATCCGATATATTAATAAATATACAATAATTGTTATCTATACTCGCAGTAGATAAATTTGAAACATTAATGGAAACGTTTAAGTCGTTGAGTATATATATTATTATATATTATTGTATGTTATTGTTGAGTATGTATACATCTTATTAATATTATAAATGCTAAAGTTTGTATGTTTGTTTGTTTGTTTGTTACTCCTTCACGCAAAAACTGCTGAACCGATTTTCGTGAAATTTGGCACACACAGAGAATAATTGGAAACACTTGGATTCACACATAGGATAGTTTTTATCCCGAAAAAATGTTCCTGTGGGATGCCATGGGATGTTTTTCTATTTTCCACTCGATCGAAATTTACACGGGTGAAACCGCGTGGCGCAGCTAGTATTCACATATACGTGGAACATACGTTTCATATAATATTCATACGTTTATTAACGATGCCCAATCGCTAGTTCTAAAATTGTCTTTATGAGATTATTGAGTATTTCAAAGGCCCAGACCGCGAGCGTCGAGATCAATAGTAGGAGCAGCCCTGTCATCATAGGGTTTGCCGTGAAAGCCTACAATTTGAATGAACCTTTAATTTGCCTTTAGAAACGTTACCTCAAAAGCCTCAGAGTCTCGTCTGCTTTGTACGGTCAAAGGTTGCGGAGATCAGATTCATGCAAATTTCTCGTTACGTCGGGCCCTTGCCCGCTGTAGCGTGCGTAATTAAAAATCGACCATCCGCAGACCTGCCCTACAACTTCACGCATTTTGAGCTTTTATACCTTTTTTTGAAAACGAGTATTCTCTTTTTATGTGTTTAAAAATCAAATTCGTTAATAGTGTGACGTCACTATATAGCTAATTACATATTTTTATGGTATAGGGGGGGCAAACGAGCAGTCGGAGCCATTTTCATGCCTACCGACGCCCATAGACATCCGTCTAGAAAGTACACAGATGCGCTGCCCTCCTTTCCCCTCCCACCTCCATAGGCCACCGGCTACACACCGCACGAAACGCGACAACACAGCTGTCACTAAGCGAGAGGTACCTACCTCCCCGGTCGTGCCGGCCCTATTCGGCTACATGCAAGCATGCAATGCGACACTACCTCGTACTAGACATTCAACATATGCAATAGAATACAATCGCAAACTTATTTTCTTTAAGACTTTTCTGTTCCATTTCAAGCCAAATAGGTGGTATAAATTAACTAAACTTAAAATAGCCGCTTGTTGCCCTTCGCGTGGCACGTGTATACCAAAATAACGCAACATAAAATCGAAAATAGAATACACGTAATCAGCTGAATTTAACATCGGGTAAAAAAAGCTTTAGGTACATGCAATTTACAGATATGAAAGTAATAGTTTAAACTAAGTTGTGCTAAAAAGGAACTGTTGTCATAGGGACGTTAGACGAAATAAGATAAGAAACTTCTTCTGATCTAGTCCATAGGATGTTTTCTTAGTATTTCATACGTTTCATTCCAAAAAACTTATGGCAGTCATAGGGAATGTTGATATAAGAGGAAACTTAAAACTGTGAAATAATATTAGCCCGAAGTTCGTAGCGCCGGAGACGTTCGTAGCGCTACGAAAGCTGTGCTACGAGTGAATGTAGCTTCGTGCGTTTGTGCTATAATGTATGTAGCCTGGCGATGATAGATGGGCAATTATTACTAAAACTTATCGAATTAGTAGATTGTTCCGTTTAGTCTATAAAAGTCTATAACGGCGTTATTCGATTGTCGTCGACCAATGAGCAAGAAAGAGCCTAGCCTTGCTCTAAAAATGTCAAAGACCAAGTAACAAACTATAAGGGAAATAAAGTACACGCAATGAAGTACCACCAACTTAAAGTACTAACTTACCAAGTAAATTAAAAACATTTGACGCATCACCGATCTGTGTAAGTACCTACGCGTATATTTAATACTTTAGTAGTACGTCGATTGTCCGACGCAATATCGAATCGCATCTCGATTCCCGCGCGTCGCGTAGTAGTGTTGTTATTCGAATAATCGAATTACGAAATTGGCGCGACAATCGACCGCCAGCGGCATGCGCTTAGTAGTGCGTCGATTCTTATTGGAATAATCGAAAAATCTAACAATCGAATGCGCAATATTTTCGATTTAGTCGATTGTGTTTTTTGCAACAATCGCCCATCGCTATTCAAAAACATGGCCGTTAGTATTGCGGCGAGTCAACCATTATCCGGACTTTATTAACTGCAGAATTATTATTTTTTAAGCACCGCAATACAAAATGGCCAGCCGTAATGTAATATGGTGATATACAATCTGACTTCGTGAGCTACAGAACTTTTAAATGCGGATGCTTATTTGGGGATTTGCAGAAGGTTATCATCACCTCTTGTCGCTTTAAACGCAACGTACTCTGGCGCACTACTTCTTTGTGGAACCAGCTGCCGCCCTCGATATTTCCGGACCGATATGACTTAGGGATCTTTAAGAAAATAACCTACTCTCATCTTAGAGGTCGGCAACGCAACTGCAAAACCACTGGTGTTGCAGATGTCTGTGGGCGTCGGAAATCACCTTAATCTTGGTGACCCGACTGCTCTTTTATCCCCTGTACTTTATAAAAAAACTATTCATATCACATTACTACTGCTAGCCGGTTGTCAGCAGCTCCGTTTACATTTCAGACACGATCTCGATGGTGATACTGGCGCTACGGTGCGTGGTGCAGGACCACCGCCACCGCAGCCTGCTCCACTTCGTGCGCCGGCCGATGGCGGGGCTCGCGCGCCAGCAGCACCCCGACGGCAGCTTCGGACTCCTGCACACTACTGCGCTCGCTATTCAGGTCCACACGCACACGCACAGGCACGCGCACACGCACACGTACGCACACGAAAATGCGCACACGCACACGCACGCTCAAACGCGCGCTCAAACGCACGCTCACACGCATGCACACACGCACACGCACACGCACGCTCACACGCGCGCTCAAACGCGCGCTCACACACATGCGTACACGCACACGCACACGCACGCTAACACGCAACACGGAACCGAGAGCCACATTTCACGATACATTTGTCTTTCGTTTACAAAAAATATATGTTCCAAAATCTTGATAAAAAAAAAATTCATGCAAGTCAGATTGCCCAACGGCAGATAGCACTACAACATAATATACTGTATGCTGACAAACTTATATTTGCAGGCGCCTGCTTACATTTTGTATGTAACGAACAACAGTTGTGCAAACGGAGCCTTCTGTTGAGTACCGATCTGTGTAGGGATGTCTACAGATGTCGGTAGTCAGCGCAAGGCTCTTTTTGTGTAGCGGCGGGTCAACGACACTTGTAATACGGATAGTCCTTCTTACCTCCTCCCGTCCAGTGGGCCACCTGAATCTCATAAACAGCACAAAGGAGATAGGCCTTAGTCTTTACGGTGGCCGCAAATATAAGTTGATACACTTATATATATAATATTATAGATAAACATCCATCAATTTGGCGCAACATGCTCCGCTTACCACTGCGCCGCCGGCTGGTCGTCAATAAATAAATTGTAATTCTAATTGTAATTGCAACAGGCATTAGAGGACTCCGACAACGGTCCGGGCGCTCACCAGCACTGGAGCCTGCCGGCGGCTCGCAAGTGGCTGCTGGAGCAGCAGCGGCCGGACGGGGGCTGGGGGAGCGTGGCCGACACGGCCGCCGCCGTCGCCGCGCTGACACCGGCCTCGCTGGCCGCCGTGCGCCCGCCGCACTGCAGCGACAAGCTGCTCGACACGCGCCACGAACCGCTTGGTACACAACTAAGTAATTAATAAAAGACATGTGTGTGCTTTAGAATACACGGTTGAAGTATAACTTCATACACGAAACATGGCTATGAGAGGAAGAGAGAAAGAATATGAGCGCGCTCACTGCTCTTTCTTTCACCTACAGTAATAGGTATAAGAAACCTTACTCGATCTTTCTGTCTTCACCGACTTATATCTCTCTCTCAACGTCTGTTCGCCTCGCCGATCAGACTTTTAGTAAGTCACAGTCACACATTAATCAGCTTACTTCCCAAGTCAAGCCCGTAAAGTTTTACTTCAATAAAAATGATTTGTTTTCTGATAGAAGTTAGTGTTACAATCAGCTTGAAACTAATGTTAGTAGTTAGTACACACACAAAAAGTAAAGTGAAGAGAGTGTGTCCAGACACCCTGCTTAGCAGACTTTCCGAACTCCCAATTTTGTTCAGACACGTTTGTTTCAGACACATTACACGTTTGTTTCAGACAACAACGGCGCAGACGGGAACATAAAGCTGGCGTACCAGTCCGGCCACGCCAGCAACGACTCGGAGGCCCGGAACGTCTCCTTCACCTACACCCTGTGGCTGGGGACCAACGTCACTGAGAACTACACCCTCTATATGATGGCTCCAAGGTACATTTTCCTTTGATGACCGTATCTTCACGTCAGTTCCCTAATAGTGTAGGTAGAGGGAACAGAGTAAAATACATTTTGGTAAATTCTGCGGTGAATACATCCACTCATTTGCCGCTGTAGTAGAAATTCGTTTATTTATTGCAACTAGGCGCAGCGCAGACGACAGACTATCCGTGACGCACTTTTAGTCTGTGAAAATAGATCCTATGCAATTATATGCAGTAACGCACACGACGCGCAAAAAGTCCGGCGCACATAAAATCCGTGTATACGGGGAGACCGCACCGCGCTGCTCCGCACAAAAAGTGTGTGAAAAAAATTTAACGTTTGCTTCAACGCGCGCTAACGCAGACGGC
>LUGF01033752.1:0-27150 GCA_001625245.1 Calycopis cecrops | reverse complement strand
GGGGAGGGGGTAAAAAGGAGGCGGAGACATTTTTATGACTACCAACGCCCATAGACATCCGCATAGAGGCTATACAGATGCGCTGACCATCTTTGTACTACTTACACACCGCACGAAACGCGACTTTCGGTATAATGCGTTTAAAGTTATTTTACCTCTGACAGTTCTGTTTCCGGTAGTTTGGTAATAACTGACATCTGCTGTCATACTATACAAAATTCAATAACGCAATGACAGGTATTATAATTTTGGGTTACATAAATTCACTTTTCGCCTTTTCTTAAAAAAATACTTAAGTACTTACATATCTACCATTAATTATATTAATACCCTATTATATTATATGATTAGAGTTTGTAATTATGTATTTCAAATTGCATATTAAACATTACAACTTTAAGAACGTCGAGAAAAGACTGTCCCAAATTCAAAATAATTTCGCCTTTTTCATTTATCGTTTCTAGGTTTTAATAATATATAATCGAGATAAGTAATCATGGCAACACATAGTCTTTTTTACCCAGCCCAACGCAAGAGGCAAAATAACTCTAAACGCACTATAACTAGTTTGGACTTGAAAAAAAAAAAACAGATTTATTTGTATACAGCGACAGTCGCTTACCTGACGAAGTAGTTGGTGTTGGCGTACACCCACTTCTCGTCCTTTACGATGGGGTCCACGCACACAGACTTCAGCTGGGTGGAGTCCGACTCGCCCGCCTCCAGCCGCAGCACGCCCAGGCGCGCCGCCAGCAGACCCAGCCGGAGGTAGCTGGGAGGCCGTGGAAGGACATATTGATATTAATATTATAAATTCGAAAGTGTGTTTATTTGTTTCTTTGTCCTCCTTTTACATAAAATCGGATCAACGGATCGAGTATGGAGATAGTTGAAGGACTGAAAAATGCCATCGGCTCCATTTTATCGTAAAAAACCACGCAAGGGAAGCCGTTAATAATAATAATAAAGTCGTCCTAGCCGAATATCGGCTACAGAGGTCCATCTCATTAGGGACGAGCATTCTGCACAGGACAAAAGTAATTGCACAAACACTTGTGCACTCTATATTCCCTTATTCTTATATTCTGATGGGACGGCAATCCGTCAAGGCCACAGAGAAATCATGCGCAGGACCGACAGATTAACGTGCTCTCCGAGTCGGTGTTACACCACGGGGGTGTAACACCGCCAACTTCCAGACTTCGAACTGTACTTAGAAATTTAAAAATTCCAATAACACGTTTTGGTTTGGTTAATTATGTATATATATATACATAATTAAGTATGGTTAGTATGGTATACATTATTACTTTTATATCGAATAAAATTATATTCTATACTAAAAAAAAAATAATGTTCCAATCACCTGTGTGTATAGAGCGTGATGTTGCGCCCCGCGGGCACCACGAACCGGTCGGAGGGCGGCAGAGACTCCTCCTCCCCCTCGTCCACCTGGTAGGTGATCTGAGTGGAGCCGCCGCCGAGGTCCAGCGCCGCCATCGTCTCGCCGGACAGTAGGGCTACACGACACAAGCATCAGTGACATGGTCGAGCGAGTTGAACGTAATTTTATGATACATTGTTTTAAGCTTTCACAATTTGTATTCATATTTATATACTGTAAACGGGACTTAATCGCGTACTATTTTAATCGAAGTATTTACATCGACTCTCGACGTTTCGGCCGTGGTCAGTCTACTCGTGACCGTACCGTTTTTCTGCGCCCCAATTAGAGTGCAAAGGAAAAGTGTACGTTATTCTTTAAAAACAAAAGAACACCCGTGTTATGTGACACACAACCAAAGCAGTAGGTGACGGCGTGGGCGAGTGTAGGTTATGCCAGTCTGTGCGGGTTCTAATGCCGCCCTGGTCATGGCTGTACAGTGTACAGCTATGTACTAGTGAGAAGCAAGAGAAACTTTCGCGTTATTCGACAATTCCTAAATCTAAGAGCCTTTTTTAAGTGAAAATTTTAATGTCAAATGTCAAAAAATGTCAATGTTTCCACCACCACTTTCGAATAATAATAGAGCTGACCGACAGCTCATACTCACTGTGCAACAAGTTGACTGTGTACCAGATGAAGATACCCTCGTCCGAGCCCTCCATTATCTCCACGCCGTTCGTGCCAACGTCGTAGCCCAGTCTGAAGAGAGAAATTAAATTATACACCGTCTTATACTGACACAAGTGACAGCTGCTGTGCTGAATATTATATTAAAAAATTGCAATAAAACTTAACAGGTTCCATGGCAAAAAAGGGGGTCCCACAAGGGTCCATTAGGAGGCCATTTCTTTTTCTAATATACACAAATGACCTACCATATCTTGTCGATGTTAATGATAGTCCTATTTAATGAAGCCTACGTCTTTTATTATTAAACATAAACGTCAATTTTGTCAGTTACATTGCAATTGTGTCCCTAATTATATCGGATCAGTTACTATCAACATAAATGTATTTTATAGCTCACTCACTTTGATATAGCTAGAGACACTTCGTCAATGAGACGCTGCGCCTTCTCCGGCCGTAGAAGCCGAAGGCCTGCCGTAGCCCTCACGACTAGAGGAGTTGCTTTTCTTTTCTCTTTTGGAATAAGAAACTCCGCCTTCTTTATTAACTGCACGATTGTGTCTGCACCCTGGAACAATAACGAATACATATGAAGCAACTTCTTTTATTAGTAAGAGATAGCGCGATACAACTCTCGCAGGCGAATCGGATCATTACAAAAGCCAAAAGATTTTTCATTTGAACTGGTTCTTGTAAACAGTATAATAAATATACTCAGGGCACCTCCTCTCCCGACTCTGACGTCAGGGGCAAGTCGCGCACTGTAGCTCAAATGGCCTCCGCACTCCGTGGCTCCGTGAGTCAAACCTGTGCTGTGCCCATAGATTTAGAATGTACGAGATACACAATGTCAGAACAGAGGCGAGACAAAAGAAATATTTGACAAATGTCAGAATTACTACATAAACACATAATATATGACTTTGTCTTTAGCATGTAGGTAATCGGGCCGCTACGGCCTCTTACTAGCGTAAAATAATTGTCTCATATACAGGATGTGTCGTAAATAATGGATAACCCGTGGCCTGGAGTTAGTACGTGTCTAAAACTGTAAGAAAAACGTAGTTTTTTCCAGACTTCCTTACCGCATGAAAATGGCTTAGCCTTTTATACTTTTTTATAAATTTCGCTACTTTTTTCATTCATTCTGTTGCCATTTCATCAAATTAAGGTATTTCTTTGTTATTTTTGTAGTATTATTTTTTAAAGGCGTGTGCTATTTAATTTTAGTAACATTTTAGGTGTTTTTGATGTTAAACATTTTCAAAATCGTCATTTTAAGATTATTTTACCAATTTTTTTCTTAATGTCAACTTTTGATAGTTTACTGTGAAAAAAAAGTACGGTGCTAGAGCTGCCCATGATCTTAATAAATAGTCTAGTATGTGTAGATTCTAAAAAGGTATTACAATGTGTACTTTACTAGCAATATTAAGTTATAGGAGCGAAATCAATATCAAGGTCAGAATTTAAAATTTTTAAGTTTAGTTAAAAATGGTTATAAAATTTTGTCATCATGATTTTATTTTATCAAGATACTTTACACAAACAATATGGGGCCGCTAATAAGAAGTTTCAAATAAAAACAGATTGTTTTCAGTATAAAAAATATCATAACTCCATAGTTCAAATTTAAAATAATTGTTGTGCTCTAATTGTTACATGCGACAAATATGTTGGGTCAAGTTTATTCAAAAAAAAAAAGGATCAACAGGTAAAAAAGGCACAAAGACTGCAATACAATTAAAATGAAATGGATTGGCTATGGCTCAGATATGTATTTGGAGTTTTTAATAAATACTTTGCCTGGATTATTGCAATACGTTCCACAGGAGATAAGAAACGAGATGCGGCTACAAAATGATGGGTGTCCAGCACATTACGCAAAATCAAAAGTTGACATTAAGAAAAAAAATCTTAAAATGACGATTTTGAAAATGTTTAACATCAAAAACACCTAAAATGTTACTAAAATTAAATAGCACACGCCTTTAGAAAAATAATACTACAAAAATAACAAAGAAATATCTAAATTTGATGAAATGGCAACAGAATGAATGAAAAAAGTAGTGAAATTTATAAAAAAGTATAAAAGGCTAAGCCATTTTCATACGGTAAGGAAGTCTGGAAAAAACTACGTTTTTCTTACAGTTTTAGACACGTACTAACTCCAGGTCACGGGTTATCCATTATTTACGACACACATCGTCTACTGTCTCTTTTCTTTTCCGATGATTGGAAGTTAATTTGAATGTCTCGCTCCCACGCTTTGTACATCTTTCACGTAGTGAGAACAATTCTAAATCTATGGCTGTGCCCAACCCGGCATAGGTTGGGCTTCAGGGAATGACAACCTTAGTAAGGAGCTCCTACACTTGCATCATATGTACCCTTGATTAAACGCTAGATATATCTTATCGCTCGAATATGTAAGTACAAAAGCGTTATCTTAATGGCTGAATATATATGTAATTTAACGTATTAACATACTAATTTGCCTTGGTAAGATATAATACCCATAGTGAATTAGGGTATTGTCGGTTTTAGGGTTCCGTACCCCTGAGGAAAAGCGGAACCCTTATAGGATTACTTTGTTGGCCGTCTGTTGGTTTTTTATATATGTACGTACATACCGTAGGTATGTCGAGACGTTTTTCTTAGAAACGTGTGAAAGTATTAAGATTAAATTTATGTCCGGTACTGAGGTCTGTAACTTCTTAAAACAGAAATCATACTTCTAAGTCAATGGAATCCGAATCTTAATGAGTAAATGTGCATATTCTATGGGTTAGCGAGGTAACTACACCCTGATGACTTACAAACATGAAATTATAATACTTAGAACTTACAATACGAATAAACTAATACATATTAAAATTAGTAAATTTAAAGTATGTCATTGATGGAACAATTACAAACGTATGTGTAGTACTTTCATAGAAGATGCACGCGCCAAATATGTGTAGACTTATTTAAGTTGTAATGCTTGTATGGAACTCTGGATGTGCGAGACTCGCACATGGCGGGTTTTCTAATATCAACCGTAAACATTGGGCCGGCACGACCGGGGCGGCAGCTACCTTTCGCTTACACGATCCCGGCGTAAAGTCACAGCTGTCGCGTTTTGTGCGGTGTGTAAGTAGCCGATGGCCTATGAAGGGGAAAGAAGGCGGAGGGCAACGTATCTGTATAACCTCTATGCGGATGTCTATGGGCGTCGGTAGACATGACAATGGCTCCGACTGGCCGTTTGCCCTCTCGTATTACATAAAAAAAACTTCGCGTTACCTTCTCGGGTTCATCCACGTAGGACGACAGGCCCGGTTTCGACTGCTCGAAGTATTCCTCTTCCAAGTCCAAGTTGGTTGGACCGAATACTGAAACATTTTTAATAATACACATATATTTTTATTGGTGAACGAAAATTATCCTACTAATATTATAAATGCGAAACTTTGTATGTTTGTTTGTTTGTTACTCCTTCACGCAAAAACTGCTGAACCGATTTTCATGAAATTTGGCACACACATAGAGAGTAACTTGGATGGAGGAAGACAAAAGATAGTTTTATCCCGAAAAAAATGTTTCCTTGGAATCCAATGGGATGATTTTCTATTTTCCACGGTGAAATCGCGGGCGCAGCTAGTAAAGAATAAAAAAAGGTGAAAGGTGTAAAAAAGGTGTAAGGAAAAAGTGGTTTATACTACAGTGTAGCACGTTTACATTGCAGCGGAAATAGTTGTTACCATACTTCACCAGACTACAGGTAGATGAAGTAGATGTAGACAACAATATAATATATTTAAATAAACAGATTCTGTACAAAATTTTTTTTTTGTTTTTCGTTAGTCGTAAGTAATTACCTTATTTTTTTTAATGTACACAATAGAGTACATTTCATTTACTTATAATTATTAAACTAGCCGAGAAATTCCATTGTATATAGCAGCTGCCGCTCCGCTCTCCACGTTTTTCTGCCTGTCCAAGATCCCTACTGCTATTTTCATACTTCATCTTTGAAAAATGTTCCTATGTCTACTCGGGTAAGATTTAACATATAAATAAAAAAAATACTATTTTAAGTGAAAATATATGGTCGAACATTATATTTTTTTATAATAATTTGTTAAAAAAAATGAAAAAAAAAAAAAATGGAAAGCACAAAAAAATATTGGGTAAACATTGCAATTTATAGTTTAAAAAACAATATCCCACATCGATCATATTAATCCATTCACTGTAACTCTATTCCGAGGTTTCACGGTTTTTTATGCTCCAGGCACTCCACTATACGCATGATTGGGGGCCCCTGTACCAAATAACGAAATTTCTAGGTGCAGTAGATTCGCTAGGGCTTTCGTTATAGTCTGTCAGGTTTGTCTTTTATATTTATACATTTATACTTTCTATCTGAATGACAAGTTAACAATCCGAAAAGATATAGTAAATATATAGTAACGCGAGTACAACCGTGTGTAATGTGTTATACTGGCGACCTTTAGGGCCAATTCACACCAAAAGCGCGGCGAAGGGAAGCGAAGCGGAGCGCAGTTTATGTGTCATATGAATTTTAACTTTATAATAATTACAATAATACTTATTATCGCATGAGAAACTCGAACGAGACGCGCGGATTCTCGAGGAATGCTCGAGCAGTCGCTGGAATCCGCGCGGAAGTAGCGAGAATTCGATAATAAGTACTATACTAATGAAAATAAAGTTTAAATTCATATGACACTGAAAGTGCGCTCCGCTTCGCTGCCCGTCGTCGCGCTTTTGGTTTGAATTGACCCTTACTTACATACAAAGTGGTATGAGGTCATGATGATATTAATCTCAAGTAACCACAGATCTACAAAACATATCCTGGATGTGTTAAATATTTAAGACGTAGTGCCAATCGAAGACGATTTCCCGCTCACATGAGACCGGTGTAAAGTGACAGATATTGTTGCGTTTCATGCAGCTTGTGAGTAGCCGGTGGCCCATTGGAGTGAGGAAAGGAGGGTGACGCATATGTATAACATTAAATCGGATGTCCTTGGGCGTCGGCACTACTATTAATAAATCGGCTCGTGACCACAGCTGGTATAACCCGGCCGAAACGTCGAGCAAAAGGTATGTTTTCGCTAGTAGGTTACTGTTATAAATATGTTATCGTCGTTACAATTTAATTATCTACAAAAAAGTTTTTATTCAAAATATAATTAAGACTACTTCGTGCAACGTCAAAAATTACATCTAGTAATTTTTGACCACCAGAAAGAATGAATGTTATTTCATATGTACAGAAATAACGTTATAACTGAATTCACTAAATATGTATGTAAGAGTCATGTAATTGTCATGTAACTGAGGCTGTTTAGTTTCTTGATAACACGCGTACATTTGATAAGGATGCAAATACATGGTAAGCACGTTGTTACGACACCTAACCAATTACGGTTTCGATTAATGTGCACGATTAATGTGCACGATAAAAAACGTTCTTTTAAAAGCGAGATAAGTTCGTTCAATCGAAATTAAAAAAAAAAATTCTTCATTCTAAAGCTGACGGCTTTAGAAAAAGGCATTTTTTCAGAATGAATAATGGGCAATAAAATGGGCATACACACTTAACGATTTCCGTTTTAATTAAACGTATTGATTTTTTTGGCATAAAAGCCCCCCCTCTTATCAACATGAATGGAAAATACAAAAACAAGCAGTCATAGCCTACTGCCGATAGAAGTGAAACTAAAATCTTAAATGCTACACGTAGATTCACTTTCCTGTGCTGTGCTACGTATACCATGTTTGCTGTCGATACTCTTATATTTTCTAACGCCACTAAAGAAGGTTTCACTTCGAAAAAACATAGAAGGATAGAAGAAAAATAAGAGAACATCTGTTAGACCTCTGGTGTTACGGATGTCTGTGGTTGTTCGTGATCACTTTCCAACAGTTGACCTAACTGCTCGTTTGCCTCCTACCTATGTTATAAAAAAAGAGAATAAAAGAAGCGGTTTCTCAGTTTACCATAATAATATCAAAATCAGTTTTAGTAAGAGGTAGTGCCACATTGCACGCTTGCATGCAGTCGAATTGGGCAACGATCGGGGAGGTACCTCTCGCTTACACGAGACCGGCGTAAAGTGACAGCTGTGCTGTTGCTTTTCGTGCGGTGTGTAAGTAGCCGGTGCCCCATGGAGATGGGAGGAGAAAGGAGGGGAGCGCATCTGTATGCGGATGTTTGTGGGCGTCGGTAGTCATGAAAATGGCTTAGTGGCGGCTGCTTGTTTGCCCTCCTATAGCATAAAAAAACAGTAAGAACTGAAAATAGTAACAATTAAAAGTCGATGGCGACACTGAAAAAGTTAATAAGAAGTCAAGCAAGTCGATAAGAAGCTGCAAGTGCCACTTAAGTGCTTCTAAGTTTTCCGGTTTAGCTATCGACTTTTAATTGTTACCTTTATCATTTACCTACATAAAATTAACAGAATGGCAAGTGGCAACGTCGCTTTTTTGCCTTTAGATATAATATTGTCGTCATTTATAAACAATCAGAAACTTATGTAACAGTTTTATTTCTCTATTATATGTGACCTTTTTGTATATTCTCAAACTTATAATTTATAATGAATAATAGGATTTGCATATTTACAGCGTGTGTGTTTGCATTTCAAATGTCAACTTTGCAACAATACGCATACGTCAGCGTCTTTGTTCACTGCACAGAATGACCGTTTTGTACATTTTTTTAATTAAAATGGTGAACTTTTGCGATTAGAGTTGCGATTAGAGACAAGCTGTCACTCGAATTATCTTTCGATAAGATCTATACTTTATTTCTTGTTTTCTAAATGAAATTCCTAATTTATTAGACGAATAAATTCCTAATTAGAACTTAGGGGTCGTTCAAATTGGAATCTGTGACACACTCCTAAGCGCCGGTTTTATTATAAGAGTGTTAAATTATTCGATATAACTCTTAACTACGACATCAAATTACTAAAATCATTTCGGAACCAGGGAAGCCAACCACGTGTGCCTAATATTATTTATTACTAAATTATTTCAAGGTTAATATAAATGAATAATAAATATACTCCACGATTTTTATAAGACAAGAATTTTCAACTTTTCAGATTATGACCTCTGATATACTTAGTGCGTTGGATATTGAGGCTACAAAAATGTAAGCGAAAAAATCCACACTTTGATCAACTATCAATTTGAACTATTCAAACCCCTTTTTTGTCGCCACAGTAAGAGCCTGTCCAGATTGAGCGAATTACGCGCGTATTAGGCCTGACTACAAACAATTTAACGAGGTGGTCGGGGTTCAAGGCCAATGCTATTGAAGTAATTAAATTGAAAGTTATATTGAACCAAAATTGACCCGTGTAATATTGCCTTTACGCGCGCGATTCGCTCAATCTGGACAGGCTCTAAGAGGGACTGTGAGCGACCGGGGTCATTCATCCCGTGCAAGGTTGCCGCTCCCTGGTAGTCGCCGGTACAAAGAATGCTATTTTACTTGTTTAAAAAAAGTATTTGTCGCAAACTTTTTTTAATAGCTTCGGATTAACTGTAGACATTATAGTATATGTGGTTTAATTTAACGCCTCTCGCTTTTATCATCCTTGTATATACCACATACTCAACGCATAATCTGGCATATAATATAGCGCAATGAATAGTTAGTAGCATACATATTACATACCTACATAAAAATTAATCACAAAAAACGTTTTTAATATTTTACACGTCATACATAGTAATAGTATACATATAATATGTATAGTCACAGTGACAAGATCAATTAATGCAGACTATTGATAAGATATTATAATTATCTCTTGATAATAATTAATACAGTAATAAATCTTTTTCCTGATTGAATTCTCCGTTATATTTGGTCTACCACACATTTACTCTATGGAGTTATATAGTCATATTATATCCTACTAATCCTACTAATATAAATGCGAAAGTTTGTGTGTTTGTTACTCTTTCACACAAAAACTATTGAACGGATTTTCATGAAACTTTACAGTAATATGGCTTTCATATTAGAATAACATAATAAGTTAAAATTTATAGGGATTTCTGAAGTTCGAAATCCACGCGGGCGAAGCCGCGTGCGGAAGCTAGTATGCATGTAAAGTCATAATGTGGTATCACGATGACTTTTACAATACAAGTAGGTATAATCTAAAACGTGTCGACAAGGTCGTTCTTATTATAGAGATACTTAGCATAGATTAGAATTGTATGTTTCGTCTGGTAATTTATCGAGCATCAGGTCAAAATGGCTAAACGATAGTTCTCCTTAACGAAAGTCATGTCACTAGTCAATTTTACATCTCATTTTATTGGATAAACGAAAAATGCCTCCTTTTGACACAAATAATAAAAAATCTGTTAGTTGCCATTAGAATTTAGAAGTATTCAGCCTAGGAATCGTTTGATTTTTTTATAGTATAGGACCATGGACGTGTTCCGTCTGATGATGATGATGACGACATGACTATAGGGAAGCAGTCGTGCAGTCAGAACCACTGATGACTATCAATGCCCATAAACTAAGTTAAGTTTTCTAAGTTCCACCGTCACCACCTCGATTTCCTAAAGTCTACAACTGTGCGTTTCAGGCGCAACTTTTTACCGCGCACAACATCATTGTGGAATCTGCTACCACAGTCGGTATTTCCGAACCGATACGACCTGGGGCTCTTCAAGAAAAGAGCTTCCTCTTATTTAAAAGGCCGGCAACGCGCCAGCAAAGCTTCCTGTTTCGCGGATATCTATGGGCAGCGGTAGCATGCTATCACCTGCTCGTTGCCCATTATCCTATAAAAAAAACATGCGGAAACTTGTTATGCGCGTTCCTTTCGTCCTCCCCTCATACGGGTCACCGGAAACTCATCCGCACGAAGCGAAATCGTAGCTCACATCGCTATATCGTGCGAGCGAGAGGACATCTCCCCGGTTGCTCACTCATAATCACTGACACTACTTACATGTGAAAGGAACTCTGAACTTATACGCCAACACGCGCGACCCCGACGAGCCCGCGTCGATGATGACGGCGTAGTGGTTGACGCTCTCATAACCCAAGCTCTTGGCCAGTCCATCGAACAACAGTGTCTGGCCCGCAAATAATCCTGGAAAAACAAATATAATTAGCCAGGGAAATAAAGCTAATTCATAAGGCAACATTTGTTTCTGTACAAGTTTACCGCAAACACCGCTAAATGTATTTCTGTTCTCCAAGTGGAGAGCGAGGTAACATGTTTCATAAACAATCTTTCATCGCTTTTGTTTATGAACTATTTCTAAACTTTTTTACAGAAGTTATGAAATATCATGAACCACATAAAAATATAAAGAGTTTATTTATAGCAAATGTTGCCTAGTGAATAAGCTGATTTATACATAATATAATCTTCGTCCTACAACAAAATCAAAAAAATCTTCATATTTGAGTTAGGGGTTCTTGACAAGGGAGTAGCAATCACGGATCCCTATTTTCAGCTAATGTGTTTAACTCACTATACAAAATGAAGCCAACCTTCTCTTTCATACCAAAATAAAATAGCATAAAATGAATCACAATAAAAACAGCCAAGTACAATTTCGCCATGGTCCACGTAGGCGTTATTTAAAATTACCGATAATTTTTTATAGGCATTTAAACTTCAAACTGGAATTAGACATTTTCAGTCTCGAAGGCCATGTACTCAAATAGTAACAGGGGAAGAGGTGTAATAACGTAAAAATCCTATGTAAGTAATTTAATATTGATATTTTATATAATTAGTAGATAAGGTTGGCCAAATGATTGGTTCAGTTATTCCAGATTGTATCAACCGTTTCAGTTTTAAAGCTTGTTTCCCCCTTCTTTATTCCTTTCATAGCGTGGCCAGAACCCACATTTATGCGACACTTACCTGTCCCATAAATGGCCTATTATTAGTGCGTAAAATGATTGACGAACTTGATATTAAATATAATACAATTGTTGTTATTTAATATCAAGTAAATATAAAAAATGTAGGTAGTTATGTAAAAATGTCTAAATTAACAGCACAAAATTAAACGTGTCAAAACATATATTTAATGTTAGATAATAATAATAATCTAATAAATGATCAACGGTATTTATCGTACTATTATAGGTAATTTTACATAAGTACGATAAATACCGTTGATCATTTATTAGATTCCTTTATATTTGGAGTAAGGTTTTCTAAAGCGTTTTTTAGCTTCGTCATTCGTGAATGATGTAAGAACATAATACGTTTGTAGGTACATGTATGAGTTTAAATATAATGTTACATTGTCGTTGTATTCGCAATTACTATTTGTGTTAAATTGTAATGTACACATAAAAGTTCTTACGATGTTTCATGGAATATTTTTTTTTAATGTTTGGGGAGTTCCGCCCTCGACCGCCGAGGCTTCCTGGCAACTCTGCAAACATAGGTATACAGTATACTTATGCGGCTTTATATCACTACTATAAAATACTACTTCTACGTAGGGAACGTCCGAAAATACGCAACTTAACGTCACTCGTGTCGCAATGTACTATTATATCTTAATGTATTATTTATCCCATAAAGTGTACAATCAAATACAATTTTTCACACACTTTCATCACAATATACGATTAATATTACACAAATAACACGCGTTGTTAAAATGTATTAAATATACCTATTATAAGCGTCGGTAAGACCTTTTTTGCGGTTTGCATTTTCGCTACGTAAACTAACTCACATACGTGCACACTGTACGATACAACGCTTTTACTAACAAAATATATATACGCATTGTGATCTAATAGGTAATGAGCTAAGATATTAGCATTTAGCAGTAGCCTATCGTTGTAACCTTTATTTCTAGAATAATGGTAGCAAGTGCCGGCCGTCCAAACGTGTCAACTATGAGACACTTAAAACCGAGTAACTATTTACTGTCTTCACAATTGCTGTTTGTCTATCTGGTGCCTTGAAAATGTGTCGCCGTGTTCGTCCACGTTCGGACGTATTTTATAGAATCGTGAATTCGTACATACGAATTTCAAATATGCCTGCGACTTCGTTCGCGTAGCGTAGTAATATTATAATCAAAGTGATTTGTTATTGTCTGCACACTGCAAGTGTGACGAAATTCCGATTTCCTGTAGGAATGAGCGCTTTTACCGTAGTAAAAAGATTTTGACCAGGCTTAGTATCTATACATAACAAACAGTTTCATTCGAATCCGTCCAGTAGTTTTGGAGATTAGCCCGGACTAGGGTTGCCATCTCAAAAACCTGTCAACCAGGACAAGGCACGTAAGAACCCCGGATTTCGGAGCTTCCTACCCGGACGTTAGAAAATAGTATTTTTCATAAGATACTCAGAAGAGAAAAATATAGTTTTAATGGTCATAAATCAATTATTATTTATTTTAATGCAATTTATACTAAATGACGAACTTAAAAAGATTACTTGCAGTAACCATAAGCATTTCTTCCAAAACTTGAAATTTTTAGTCTTAGTTTTTTGAATCAAATCAATCATTCAACAATCAAATCAAAATCCGGACTACAAATAAAACCCCGCCCGGACGCTCCCCGGACGCCCTCTAAACTAGGACAAATCCGGGGAAACCCGGACGGATGGCAACCCTAGCCCGGACAAACATAAAAAAATTTAAAAACATTGAAATGTGTTCTAATACTATTTTAACATCGCCCCCAATTAGTTTTTCGTAAAATTACAATGTACAGACACATGAATTTTTCTGTTCTAATATATTATGTATAGATATTATATTTCTTATATTTGAAAGGAAGAAAAAGAACAACCAAAATAACCTTGAATGCCTCGTAGGGCTGCCACTTGCCAGATGGCCGGAACCCAACGGGATTGTAGCGGAATGCGAGCGTACGTCCCGGGTCCCGAAATCGAGTAATAAGTCCCTAAATTTCAAATTTTTAGATTAATATCAACTTATGGACAAAAGCATTACCCATGTCCATGGACAGGCGATTCCGTTCTTGGAGTTCCACCTTAGCCATGTTATGGTGGGACTCCAGACAAAATTGAAACTTGCGGTGACTATATCAAAATTTTGGATAGGGACCTGATGGGCAAAAATATTAAATTTTGCAAAAAACAATGATAAACATAAATAAATAAAGCCCTTGCAAATTGTTTTTTTTTATTGTCCCAGATTCGACTCCATCAAATCTGGAAACCAATATGTATTAATTTTTGATACCGGCTCCTCCCCTGTCCAAATTTTCTTTGACTTACCCAAAAAGTATGTTGCACATGCTGCTATGAGAATAAGAAAAATGAAGAGTCGCCTTAACCTCTTCGGTTGCTTAATAGTTCTTGATCTTACATTAGAAGATTTTTGTGTACTATCATCTTTTAACTGCAACAATAAATAAATATTATTATTATTAATTTTAAAAACAATTAACAGATAATAAGCTGAAGGGAGTGTATTAAATAGTTTCAACATCTCTAGTTTGTCTAATCTATTCTTAAAGCAGATTACTGATGGTACCATAATGACATTTTCAGAAAATCTGTTGGGTAGAAAATATTTTCGGATATTTTCTTACATGTGTCTTAATGTGTCATCTACGAAAATAAAAATAATCATCTTTATATGAGATTTATAAAGATGTTATATATTTCCAATTAATAATACATACATATAAACATGTAGATTTCATTATGTAAATGACATCATTCATTGTTAGAAAATTTACCTATAAGACAATAATAGAACTAGTATAATCTAAGCATTTTAAATAAATAATGACTAGACAACAATAACAATTAATAATTCTGCCTTCTAAATCAATAAGCATATATGATTTTGCAAAAAATATATTACACCTTATTTCAAAATGAGACGTCAACTATGGAAATGTGAGCTACATAAAGTCAGCTGCAACTTTAATGTAATGCTAAGGATGGTGGGGGATCCCTAACATATTGTGTATGCAAGCATTCATAAATTGTTATCAACAATGTCACATAAACTCTTAGCCCTGCCCTGGAACTATGCGTTTAATAAAGCGATTGGAGTGAATATTTAGTATCTGAGCAGGGTTCGAAAATATCCGATATTATAAATATAAAAAATTTCTTAAAGATTTAAAATATATTTCTGTTAAATAGTTTTCGTATATTTATGTGAATGTTGCTCATGATTATGATTCTTTTAACAGAATCTTTCGCGTTTGATATAAATATCCACTTGTAGAATATGATAGAGCCTCCATATATACATATCATTATATTTCTAGTATATATCAGGGGACCAACAAATTGATAGACTCGTTCATTGCGGAGGCTTTATCATATTCTATAAGTGGATATTCATATCAAACGCGATAGAATCCGTTTCAAGAATCATAATCATATATTTCTGTTGTTTAGTACCCATATCACAAGTTACTTAGCATGAAGCTAGGCTAACATAGTGTGATATGTGCACAGATATTATTATTATTTATTGAAGTTCTACACACAGAGACATAATTATCCTTTATGTAACTTACACATTTAGCATTTTACCTATGTTTAAATTTGTATATTTTATGATCATTTTTGTATTTTCTCAGATATGAATATGTTATCGGATCATGGGCATGATCTAATTATAACATAATTAATGTTGTCAGATCTTGTAAGAATATTCGTGTTATAAAACAACTAGTGAATATAATATGTTATAATCACATTACAAATGAAAACAACTAAAAACAGAGGAAATATCTACAATGTTAGTGTGCAACATGTGCAATAGTCAGCAGTTATGTGGTGATCATAAAATTGATGTGTGTAAACTTAACTTAGGAGAACACTAGCCTTTAAAAGTCTAATATATGGCATCCACAGGCAGAATAGAGCCAAATTTGAAAACAAATAAGGGACTTGACTTGATATATAAACCCAAAAAATAACCATTAATGTTTGCCTTTATAATAATATAATTATATAATAAGTCATGATTTTCCAGATATCCGTATCCGTATCTGCAGATATTTAAGGGAAAAAAGATCCATATCTGTGACTTTTCTTGCGGCTCTAAGCCATTCTTTTACCTTGTTACTTTTCAATTGATAGGATGATATGCTATGGGCGTATAGGCAATTATATAGAATTAAAAACTTAAATATCATTCAGAGATTCATCAACAATCTTTATGTTGAGATCAATATCATTGTTTTATATTCACTTGTAATAGATAAATTATAAGAACACTTATAACTATGCAATAATGAGAAAACCAAAAATAAATTCAAATTAAATGATTATTCTAATAAAGTAAATAAATACTGCCTATCATATTATAAAGTGTGTAAAAATAGGTTTAAACAGATAAACACTATGAAAATTATAATTTTAAAAATTACTATGTACATATTATAATTCAATTATAATTGAAATTATGTAATAGTAAATAAAAAACTAATTATTACAAAAACTAACTTTAAAAGCATAAAGGACAGATTTCATTTTTGTTAAAATAGTTCCACTATAGGAGTTATGGACTGTGCTGTGTGACTGTGACACAATTGGTATTACTTAAATATTACTGTAAAAATAATAATGATCAAGTTTTAATAAATGCAATTTAATACAAATTATGAGATAGCCAACATATTTTGTGTCTCAAATATATTGTAGCCAGAAGCTATGTAACAGGTGACTAAATATTATTTCATGTAAATAGGTACAAGGATAAAATAAAAAGCTTTTACCTCTAAATATCTGTAAGTACCGAATTTTCCCATATCGAGGTAATATATACATCACAACCTTAAAAATTATTTAATGAAAGCAACAACACTTTAACGATCATTTTTATTTTAAATGACTTTTATATAATATTATTTATTAAATATTAAAACTATGCATTTATGACAAAATATGAGAATAAAAATGTTTTACATTTACATTCACTGATCTAACGAGTAACGACCATTGACCAATTGACTTGTGCAAATGACCAATCGGCAATCACCAATATTAACTAGGGACACGAAAAGAGTATCGATACTTTGTGGTATCGATATTTTCCTTTCGATATCGATACTTTTACTCGATGAATACTTTTTTGGCACTAACACCTGTACTTTCCGAATGACTAAACAGTGTTCTTAATAGCATGGCTACACAGGAAGGATGGACTGACAGTCGACGACTATTTTATTTGAGTAATTTGTTATTACTCAAATCGTATACGACCATGGCTACTAAGGTCACTGCCGACGAGCTCCGAGTTTTTCGCACGTTTCGTCGGATGCGCAACAGGGATAATGTTATCAGTAGGTTAAACAACCCATAATTAAGAGGATAATAAGTATTATGACCCCCCTCGACGGGTCTGCACCTTGTCGTGGTGAGGGGGCTTAGTAATCGTGGTTTGAACCAACGTGGTGAAGCCAAGAGGAATCCGAGTGGGCTTAGTCATGGGCCCGCTCTGGATGCATCCTAGGAGCATGCGGCGGACGGAGTTTTCTCGGAACGCCAATATTCCTGTTGTAAAGTATGGAAAATTGATCGGATCGGGCCCATTCGATAAATTTATAACATAAAGAAGCTTTTTTTTTGAAGTTATACTTCTTTAGGGGCGCTATGAAAAATGATGAGAGTGAAATTTTAAGATTTGTGTGTGACACAAAAGTGTGACATACAAAACTTCATAGTGTATATGAAGTTGCAGCGGTTGCAGGCTCAAGACAAAATAGAAATAGAACCTCTATTAGTCGCGCAAGTTGGCACAATTGTCTACATTCACACAAGTGTTTTAGTTTCATATTTCTTTAAGACTAAGACGTCTCAGCAAGGGTGAAAGCGTATAGCGTGCAAGGATACCATTAGTATCACCTTATTATTTATACATTTACACAAATATTTTGACGAAGGTCCTTATTTAGCGCCTTACAAACGATAGCGCGATGTAGCCCAGTCACAACGCCACACTATTTAAGTACACCTGTCTTTTAGAGATAATTTATGTAATTATTAACGTCGTAATTGCTTATTAATGCGTTGTAAGTGTATTTACATTAAGATTATTTAATCGTATCATGCTTTAAGAAGTTTAACGCTGTAATTTATAAATAATATGCTGTGCGCAAAAAAAGGAGGTTTTAATACGTAGTTAATATAAAGCGTATTCTGCTTAAATTAAATAATAGTAATTTGAGTCAATCCGAATGCATGTAAGCGTGACACGGCTATGTGTCTCGCTCACATTTGTACTGTCCCAGTACAATTAATCGTACACAGCGCTTTTTTACTCTAGTTCACTTAGTACTATAGTACTAGAGCGACATTGTCCGAATAGTGCGATTGTCCGATTAAGAGTTGGCGTTGGGTGATGTGTACACTGCCGAGTAACGTTACTTAATAGTACATCGTACGCGTACTACACAAGACTAGACTAATGTTTATTAATTCAGAGTCATAATATATCAAGACTGTGAACTGTGTCGATATGATATTGGACGAAAGTTTTATTTTATATATAATATCGGAATTGGATGGGTCTTCCTGTTCGTTGATTGAGACAGATAGCGAATAAATCTATGAATACTTGGATATTGAGTTTCATTTCTATAGTCTTAAAACATTATTTATTTACCCTTTTTTTTATGTTGCTAAAAGTATGTTTTTATAATCAGTAAAAGGTAAACCGCAATCGAACTTGATAATCGACTGACAAATTAATTAGGTATGGTCACCTTACTATCGAGTTAATTTGACGTATGTCACCGTACCCATTGACCATTGTAGTCTGTAGGTGAAAAAAAAATACTACCCATATGTACCATTTGTTTTAACTTGTGAAGTGTTTTCTCGTAGTAACTAGTAGGTACACGTTTTTTGTACATCGTATTTTGTACATTACAAATACATTTTCACTTATCTCCGTGACCCGTGTATTTTCATGAAAACTGACTGGCTAATTAGTTATTATTTTAGCAGTATGAAATAAATGTTCGATCTACTATTATTCTAAAGGTATTTATTATTATGACTATTTAAATATACCCCAGACAAATTGAATGGTAGTCTAAAGAGATCACAGATGCTCTTAAGACTAACCTTATATCTTGGATCTAACTTCTAAGTAATAACTTAGGCGATATTATAACGATTCCCATAATCGTTTGGAAATTGTGCATCATGTATATAATATTTACTTATTTTCTAAGAGTGCTTAATTCTTAAAAAGACTCTTAAAGTGTATATAAACGAAGATTGCATTCTTAATTCTCAAACAACCTAAGTATGCTCATAAACTTGGAGTGAGCCGTCTCAAGGAAAATTTCGAGTTCTCACGACAAGAATATTAAATTATGTATTTATACACAAATAATTATATATGTATATAAAACAACTTGGAATTACATAATTTAGTACAAGAATACCCATTCGTTATAAATTAATATACATTTTTATATAACTTACCTTTCTTTGCCTTATTTCGTTCATCTTTGGAGGTTATTATTAAAGTAACAGTCGAAATTATTTCCGGGGTTTTATTAAAATTAAAAAATGCAATAAGAGCTTAATTTTTAAATTAAATATTTTATTGTAGCTCTGTGAAATGATATTTTATTGAATTCCATAAAAACTAATGCAGCACATCATAGTAAACGTAGTGATGAAATATATTGTTATCTGACATTAGATAATTATTATTGTTCACAAAATAAACCGTCGTTTACGATTGTCGAATAGCAACTGCGTAACTAGTGAGTACTGACTCTGCCATGTACTTGAGTCTGTAGTTTGAAGTCATTGATGATTAGCTCCAGTATATTGATAAACCACGAGTCTGGTACGTAGGATGAGTAGTTAATAAGGTAGTATGTTATAAAAATTAATAGATATTACATCATCCAACTTGTGCTGTATTTTTTTTTTATTACCTCTATAGAAACTAAGCATTATTGCGTCACAAATATATAAATATTATGTAATTACGTAATTATTAATCCAAGATTGGCGCATTGTTAACGAAGTCGGGAAGCCGGGCAAATCACGACTGCGGTCGCGCGTAGGAAACTCTGATATCTGTTATCGGATTAGTGTTTTACACTTTTAATTTTGTCTTTGTCTCTAGAATGAAACAGGTGAGCGAAACATTTTAAATCTGTTTTTAAAAGTAGGTTAAAAATCATCAACTTGTTTATTATACGGCCTATAATGTACAAAGGTAGGTATTTAAAAAGCTGTCCAACAGTAGAGCTAGTATGTACGCTGGATGCGGATGTACGCGAACGATAGCGCCCTGTTCTTGGCAAGCCTAAGATCAGTCAGTGCCCACTGCCCACGCCAATCTTCAGGGGCCTTCACAGCGCTCGGTGACTGGTAAGCTTGATGTAGGATAGAAGTCAAACCTGAAAAGAGCTTACTCATACTTAAAAAAAGGCCGGCAATGGGCCTGCAAAGCCTCGAGTTTTGCAGATCTCTATGGGCGGCGGTAGTCATCTACCAACTGCTCGTTTGCCTCCTATCCTATAAAAAAAAGTGTTATTTTATATCCTTCCGCGGCCCATCAACTGGGGATACTCGCCATGTTAGACACATAATGCCCCTCGTAACTCTATCACATAGAAATATGCAAGTAAAGTCTGTGAAGTATCTTATATGTGTATGTATATGTGAGTCACGTGCTCTCACCTTCAAAGAGCACACAACCGAAGTCAGTTATAACTTATATAGCACGGTGCATCTTACACAAGCTTTATTGATGAACTGTCAGTGCCGGATTTACGCATACGCCCGTGAGGCCCGGGCCTAGGGCGCCACGATTGGAGGGGCGCCAAAATTTTCAGGACGATAAAATTTAAGTCCTAAACCCTCCTTTTTGCTTCGCTGTAGTCGGGTAAAAAGGGCGCCGTATCAGACCGGGCCTTGAGCGGCAATAAGCCCAAATCCAGCACTGTGAACTGTAAAAGTAATGGTCAATGCAGACATATCTTCTTGGAAAGGGATCCTAACCGTATCACCTCGAGCGGTTAATTATTATTTGTATGAAACTCCATACTGCAACGCACACTAATGGGAAACGTAACGTAATCGCTTCGTCTCGAAAAGCGAAGGCGATACGATTACGTTCCCTTTCCGAGTTGATATGTGTGCGGTGACTATTACAGCGCGTTCACGACCACAGCGGTGCGAATTGCGGCGCGGTGAGCGGATCGTCTGTCTCTCTTTCACTCGATACACGACGCGCGAGTGAGTGAGAAACCGGCGCGGTGAGCGGATCGTCTCTCTCTTTCACTCGATACTCGACGCGCGAGTGAGAGAGAGACAGACGATCCGCTCACCGCGTCGCAATTCGCACCGCTGTGGTCGTGAACGCGCTGTTAGGCCTCTGCCATAGCCTACGTTCTACAGCGTAGTATTTTCGCACGCCCTCTCAAGCACAGATTTTGTAGAATCTGCAAGAACGCGTCCTGCGAATAGCCACCAGCTGTCTAGTACCTACACCTGCATTCTCGACTTACACAAGGACGTCCACGGCGACAGACGCAACATATACGCTAAACGTACACATAAAGTGTCATTTAACGAGTGCGTTTCGCGTATATGTCGCATCTATCCTCTGGAAGTGTCCCTACCGGATATGCTCAGGTGTTATGTCGGAGAGAGTGTGTGCTGTAAATAGCTGAAATGCGATCGTATTCGTTCGACAGAACGTGTCAGGCTCCAGGGACGGCGAACGGATTTTTATTTTTTTTTTTTTAAAAGGGCACCATGCACGTCTGCTGCTCTCGCTGTTGCAGCAACCTTTAATCTTGTGTTCTTATCGTTATTTCTATAATTACTTTCACTTGTGCATGGCCTCGAGCAATCCCACACTAGTCTTATATTGTAATGTATCGCGTCCGTTTCTGGGAACGGCCTACTCCCTGCGAGTCCCAACTTTATACCTAACGTTAGGACCGGTGTGTTTTGAGCTGCTGTGCATTACTGCCGATTACTTCCGAGTTTATTCCTAACCTCGGAAGCTCGTCCGTTTCAGGGAACGGCCTACACCCTGCGGGTACCAACTTTATGCTAACGTTGGGACCAGTACATTACAGACTATTTCTTGCAACAGTTCTTATGATACATTTCATTTACACTTAGTAGTTTACACGGCGAACGGTGATTATCACACATTTTGGAACGTAGTCCTATACTGCTGCTTGTGACGTAGACAAGCAATGAAAGTACTTGGTTGAGATGTCTCGTTTTTGCGCTATCTGAAGGAAGGCAATTAAAAGCCCTTGTGTAAGGGTCAACTTACACCAAAAGAGCGGCGAAGGGCAGCGAAGCGGAGCGCAGTTTATGTGTCATATGAATTTCAACTTTTTTTTCATTACTATAGTACTTATTATCGAATTCTCGCGACTTCTGGAGCATTCCAGCGACTTCCCGAGCAGTCGCGAGAATCCGCGCGCCTTCTCTACCGGGCGGGTCGCTTCGCTTCGCTGCGCTTCGCCGCTCTTTCGGTGTGAGTTGACCCTAAGTCGAGTACGAACAGTCCGTACGCACCTTTAGAGTAGAGAGTAATTCCAATTGCCGAGCTCAAATAACACCTCCATACCGGTTCTTGAAACTACCGCGCACCAGTCTTTACCCGCCAGGGGGTGAAGGGGGAAAATACACTCATGATTCTCCATGAGCAAAAAAAAAAAGCCAGCGCCATTTATATTTTAGATACCACGCGTGAGCTCAGAGTTCAGTTCACCAGTTCAGAGCACCAGTCTTTACCCGCCAGAGGGTGAAGGGGGAAAATTCACTCATGATTCTCCATGAGCCAAAAAAAAAAAGCCTGCGCCATTTCTATTTTAGATACCACGCGTGAGCTCAGAGTGAGTGTCACAGTTCTCTCGCCATGATAAAAATAATATATCTATAGACATACAGAACCTTCAGGGAGAAATCTAGATTCTATATTTATTCATTGATTAGGCACGTCTAAAACTACAGCATAACTTACCATCAATGACTCCTTAGAATTTAGATGCTTAAGTAGTCACGTTGATCTAGGATATATTTATGAATATCTAACAAGCTGTTACCCGCGACTCCGTCCGCTTATAAGTATTACAGACTAAACTACTCGTAAAAGTGAGTATTTTGAAAGTTTAGATACAGAATAACAGTCAGGTACTATTCACGATATTGCCAATTTTATACAATACTAGCTGTGGCCCGCGGTTTCACCCGCATTTAATTTCTAAGAAATCCATATAAACTTCAACACCATATTTCACCCCCTTAGGGGTTGAATTTTTAAAAATCCTTTCTTAGCGGATGCCTACGTCGTAACATCTACCTGGATGTCAAATTTCAGCTTGATCCGTCTAGTGGTTTGGGCTGTGCGTTGATAGATAGCTATGTCACGTTTGAGTTTTATATATATATAGATTTATTTATTTATTAATTTTATGTAGGTATAATCTGTTCAGGAGTATTAGCGGGACAAACATCTAAACATTCGCATTAATAATATGTATAAGAATTAAAAGCAAAACCTAATTTTGGAATGTGATTGCAGACTGAATCTAAGATGTCTTGTGACTTCTTTGAAAATTTGGTAAAATATGGAACTGGACGGCGTAAACTCGACGATGAGATGTTTGCCAGAGATAAGCTACCACCGAGACTTGGTATTTACGATGAGGACGATGAAGATTTTTATCACTCGACGTAAGTTTGGATTCATAAAATTTAGAGTAGTATAAATTTTGTAGACCTACCTGCCTGTTGGATTATTAGGGTTCCGTATCTCAAAGAGAAAAAACGGAACCCTTATAGGATCGCTTTGTTGTCCGCCTGTCTGTACGTCTGGTACGTCTGTCAAGACCTTTTTCTCTAAAACGCGTGAAGGGATTAAGCTGAAATACGAAGGTCAGTTACGTCTTGATGCCTTAAAAAAATCACACTTCTATGTTAACGCAATAAAAAGTTATAACAATTATGCACAAATTTTGTATGAAAATGTACTTTGTCGAAAACCAAAAACCTATCGGGTTCTTCCCGTTGACCTGGAGTTGTGAAATTTGGCAACAAGTAAGAACTTATAGCACATATACAGGAATAAATCTGAAAACTAGTAAATTATAATATGTAGATCATTGGAAAAACCATTATCAACTTATAACTGTAATTCGTTGCCTACTAAATGTGTGTGAGCAACCGCTTATATAAGTTTGTCAACTTAAACGGCAGGCGTAAAGTTACAATAATTGAAAACCATGCATTACGTTTGAATTACGGAACCCTCGGTGTGCAGTCGGTGCCTTTCGGTAACTATCGACACCCTCGCTCTTTTCTCGTTTCATCGTATTCATAAATCATATGCCTCTGAAAATATACAAACGCTCCAAACACTACGGCACAACTGCTTTGCGACGAGCAAGCGGGAGGCAGGTAGGAAGCTCCGGTCGTGCCGGCCTAATTCGGCTGCAATCCATCGTTGTATGTTAAATTAGGTCTTGTTTGATAATTATCGCTAATAATGCGAAGCGCACAGAGGCTACTCAACTGTAAAAGAAACTAACAAAAGCCGGGAAATACAGTTTGTTAATTTGGTTCAACGAACATTATAAAGGCTTGTCTTTCTTTTATCTAGATTCTAGACGCTTCTTTTTATTCGGACGCGTAACAACCGACCTACAAGTTGGGTAAGAAATGTTGTCGAGTCGCCCCGCCCCATAAAGCGCCGCGTTGGGTGACCTACCACCTAGTAGTGATGACCTAGTTAAGATCACGGGGAGCAACTGGATGCAAGCAGTTTGTTACCGAGACCTCGCTCACGGGGGACACCTTTGTCCAGTGGACAATGGACATGTTCTGGCTGATATTATCGATTATCTAGTCTATGAGACTAAATCTCATTCGAAGGTTGTGGTGACTATTTCACAATACCACATATTCAGCAGTCGACCTCAAATGTGAAATGCTAACTATAATTACTATAATATGTTCATGCCTTTCATCACCATGTAAAGACCATCCACAGAATCTTGATGTTGAAAGAGGATTTTCAATATCTAGATTCTGTGGATGGCTTTCAGAATACGAATTAAATAGCCTTCAAGAATATTAGTTATTTTTATATATATAAATGGTAATCCATTTGAAAGCGTACTGATATTTCAAGTAATAATATTTAGATTTTTTCATAACCACATCAGCTACCCATATTGGTAGGTATGTACTTAATTTTGTTTTATTTTCAGACTTGAAACTACATGTTTCGTACCAGGATGTCAATTTATAGCACAAACATTACTAGAGTTTGAAAATCATTACAATTCCAACCACCGATA
Organism: Calycopis cecrops; assembly: GCA_001625245.1. NCBI lineage: Eukaryota > Metazoa > Arthropoda > Insecta > Lepidoptera > Lycaenidae > Calycopis > Calycopis cecrops. The sequence continues at coordinate 1,726 of LUGF01033752.1, read as the reverse complement.
TGCTTGTAGTTTGTGCAAAAAGACTCAACCATCCCCGCATATTTTAGATTTACACATACAAGAAACCCATGACTCCTTCTTTGCTGTCTTAGCTGAAAAAAAACCTTCAGTAAGTATTTTTAAGTAATTAAGAATTAACTTTATACCAAAGTAAATACCACTAATAGTGTTGTAGGCAATTATTAGCAATTGATTTTAATAGACAGAATTGTAATTGTTGATACAAAAAAAACTTCTAATAATGCATTCCTATTTTAATTATAATAACAATATTTTTTTTATATTGCAGTTTTCATGTTACATAGAAGAATGTAAAGAAAAGTTCCTAACTCCAGACTTAAGATTAGAGCACTGTGTTCAAGTCCACAAATTACCAAAAGATTTTAGATTTGACTATAAACCAAAGCATAAAACGAAAAGGCAGACAAACAAAAATACTTCTAATATGGACATTGACAATAACACATTAAATTTGCAAAACAACATAAAGTTTACCAATAATAAAACTAAAACATTCTGTAAAAAACCTTTTAAAAAATTTACTAATGATAATATTAAAACAACAGTAAATGTCGACATAGACCAGGCTATGTTAGACTTACAGGAAACTTTACCAACATAGTTTCTTACTTAAATTACTTGAAGATATTCAGATTAGTTTTTAATAATAAAATGAGATGAACCAATTTTAGGCTGGAGAGATACAATCTACGTACCACTATATCCATTCAACTATCGATAGTGGACATATATTATTATGTTCACTCAGAATGAGTATTGGGTCCCTAGGGTAATTAGGAAGCAAAGCATCATTAACACAGTTTAAATGTTTTGAAGCTTTATTAAGTGTACTGTTTAATTAAACAAAATTGTTTTTTTATAAATGTAATAAAAAATAATGTGTTTTTTATGTTTTTTTATATTATTTATTATTACATTATTCAACACAATAAATTCTCACTCAACAAATAAACATATTATTAAATAACGTAGTTTTACACCCTACTTCATCATCATTATAAATATTCTATTATTATCATTGTGTCACTACATCATTTATTTAGCTTTTCCTTGAGCGGCTTCTGCTGCCTTTGTTAGGACTTACGAATCTGAAAGAGTGTAAAAAAAAACATGGTGATTATGTTAATGTAAGTAGCAAATATGAGCCAACAGTTTTCTATGTTATGTACAAGTTTGGGCATTTCCAATTCCGATACCGTTCATAGTAGCTGGTTGGGTTAGGGACGAAGAATTAGACATCTTAGTGTTGTAAATAGAGGATTATATCTAATGCAATAAATACATAAATATACAATGCAGCAATATGAAGAGCATAAAATAGAAAAATGTCAGGAAATTATAGCAACAACTAGTTGTTATAATAAGTACATGTACATATATACAATTTAAATGCTTCACATTTCCTCAAAGACTATTTGCATTAGTAGGTATAGTAATATTTTATAATCTAAGGAATAATAAGTAGTATATCATAGTCCTTTCAAATGTAGATTTTAAGCTTTTGAACATTGGGAACTCTTCTGGATTGGGATCACCAGCATATTTGAGAAACCAGGATTGTCGCTGCCACATATATTCTACCTAATATATAGCTTTACACATTGCCAATCGCATGACGAAGTTATCTTTGAAGATCCTCTGCGGAGCGACAGAAACTCTTGTTTGTCCAAGGCCACCGTAACTGACTGGTATATAGCTATTGTAG
>LUGF01033751.1:117637-129403 GCA_001625245.1 Calycopis cecrops | reverse complement strand
GCAATTCGGTTCACAGTAAAAAAAATCGGACCTCTAATGCTTCAATGACTGCACTACTAGGATTAGTTCTGTTATTATACCGCTGCAGACTCGACAGTCCACGTGTGAGCGGTGGCGCAAGTGTTCAGCTCTCTTTCGCTCTTGCGGGCCTTAAGGGCTGGAGCAGTACTGATTGTTAATCTCGATAAGTGTTTATTTTGTGGTCTGTGGCATGTCCTCTCTGTGGACGTCACAGATTTGACAAGTTTGATATTTGACATTTTAAGAGATTAATCATTAAAGGGTTATATTTCATGGCATTTATCGATAAGCGCGTGTCGTCCGCGCCACTAACGCACAAACCTATGAGTGCCTAGATGAAGCGATTTACACGCGAGTCGACTCGCGCGTAGTTCTGGATGCAACAACGGCGCCCGAGTATATCGACACGCCGACAGCTCGCGCTTCGTACGCTCGATAGATAGACGCATCTGGGCGTGATATGGCCCCTGTGTAGCTCTAGTACAGTGATTCTCAACCTTTTTTTTGTTGCGGCACATATTTAACGATTTCAAAATTTGGCGGCATACAAAGAAAAAGATAAAAATTATTTACTTACCACAACACACTGCATAAATAGTTTATGACAAAAATTTTAAATACGAAATACTACAATAATAACTTTTTAAATATTTGTCTTTTTAAATGATATAATTTAATAATATTAACAATAATATAGGTTAAAATATATTTGCAAAATTTGGCGGCACACTTTTGGAATTTGGCGGCACACAAAAGTGCTGCGGCACAGTGGTTGAGAATCACTGCTCTAGTATCTCGCTCAATGCGCGAGGACCGACACGCGAATCAAAACGCTGAATCTGAACAGGCTCTAACCCATTATAGCCCTGTTTGCAGCGAGATAATAATAGTAATAGATTTTTGTCGTTGCAGCGGGTACTCGGCAAGGCGAAGCGCCTCGGAGTCCAACAGCCGCTCTCCCATATACTTCCCAGAGGTGGACGTGGATGTCAGGAACACGAGGAGTAGACTGGACGAGCCGGACTTTAGGTAAATAAATATATCCTTCTGGCTGAAGCAATGTGGTGAAATTTGAACCTCGGTACAGTTAAACTGACCTCACGTGCGCAAACTTCGTGCAGGTCCGACACACCGGTCCGGTCCACCCAGGACGGGTTGGACGGTGCATAAACTACTAGTTTTAAGAAAGCAAAATATATGTACGACAGTATCATAATAAATATTTTACTCGTGTTAAAACTAGTGATGCGACTCGAGTAGGAGTTTGCGACTCGAGTCACTCGAGTAAGATTGTTCCCTCACTCGAGTTATATTCGAGTAAAAATGTCACTCAAGTGACGAGTTCACTCGGTGACTCGAGTGTACTCGGCGCGACGAGTTAACTCGACTGAACTCGGTCAACTCGGTGACTCGAGATCACTCGGTAACTCGAGTACAAGTTCACTCGAGTAGGATTTTTTTCACTCGAGTACGAGTTTGACATACTGACTCGAGTCGCTCGAGTAAAAACATGACTCGAATCGCATCACTAGTTAAAACCCGTAAAAAAACTGCAGAGCGGAATATTTAGTGTGTGCTTCTTTCTGTCCAGTCACATAAAGTCTACCGAAGACATAAGCTCGGGCTACTCTAGCGCCGAGAACTCTGCATCGCTGACGCGCGTGGGCTCGATCGGTGCGGCGACCGCTAGACGCGCGCGCGCCGCTCGCACCACCGTCACCGCTATAAAGCGGCCGCAGGCGGCCGAGGTCTGGTAACATTGTCGTAGTGGATACGTAGTCGACGTTTTACCAGTGGACTGATCTGTATACTGCTGGATCGATGCTGTAAAGCTGGGTATTCTTTGGGCAACATTTGTTTATGAACAGTTATAAATCAAGTTTACAGTACCTAACACTTTTTGTGCTCTGTACTCCAAATTCTTTAATACGCTATAAAATATTTACAGAAGTAATGAAATACTATTGTTAATTGAAACACTGTTTACCAATAGTGATTCATGATTTTATTGTGTTGCCTAATGAATACACGATGTAACTTAAAACTCACTGATCTCTATATAAATGGATAGCGAATCCTAAAGAGGACACATCTTTACGATAGATCCCCTACGGAGTAGATAGAGAGAACCGATTGCCATACGCCAATTTTCAATATAAATATAAATTATCTGCGGTTTGACGCATACGGTTGAATTTACTTTTCTTAGTTGTGTGATGCTAGAAGTAGTCAGTACTTCTATTCTCATCCTATATTTTTGAAATTGGGTCACATGCATCAGCTATTCAGTTATATAGATACCAGTGTTTAAATTGGATATTACTGAATTCCACTCTACATTATTGAAGCTATGGTTAGTGGCGCAGCGTGAATTATTTTTGTCATCTGACCAGGGACAGGTTTAACCACATATAAACCACATAACAATTTCGGGCATAATCACACTTATGCCCTTGAAAAAGTTTATAGCCTTTAAACGAATAGTTTAGATCTTCGGCAGGGTCCGGACACTCCTGAATGTGGTCCTGCATTTGACGTCATTGAATATAATTAAGTCAAACCACACAAGGCTATATGGCTAGCAAACAGTAAAGTATTACACTGCAATTAATAAAGATTATATTCCATAACATTAGATGTCATTGAATTCTATAAACTTATATATAAATTAATTTGCCAATTTTTGCAGTGTGATGCCTTGCTGCCAGTCCCGGCTTAGACAGGCCAATGTTGGCCCGAACGCTCATGTAATTGTATATAAATAGGTACGTACATGAATGTAGAACGTTTGCTATACAACTCTACCACAATGCGATGTCAAATGCGATCTGCCTTTAGCTTCCCCTTTCACTACCCCGCCCTGGCCCTTTCGCCTTAGTTTGCTTAGTTGCTGTAACGGAGCGTTGATGACGTCATCAACGCTACATGCACACCTGTTGTGATGGGGTTGTACATGTTACTCTATATTCTATATCCATTTAGTTCTACACTTTCAAGTACGTTTGTTACAATTGCATAACTAAATTTAAAAAATAGTCTGGCAACAGCGTGGGACGTGAGCCAAGCGGTAGACACTCACGAGTAACAACTCATAATCGCTACATGTGTGGTTACAAAATTGGACCTCATAAAAGTTGACTTGATATTAATAAAATCGTTGTCCTTGTTTAGATCAGTACACGCTACGCCACTACATTATGTATAATTTTATTTCAAAACATATACCTAATTTAGATTTGTTTTTGGGAAGCAAGTTTTTATGATTTTGATATAATTTATTTTAAGTTTGCTTATGTACTTCTGTTTTATTTCTTCTTTGATATAGACGTAATTAATACTCATTAGTATAAGTCAAAAAGTCTGAGTAACGCATTTATTATATGTAAGTATTGTGTATTTATTATATTTCTACACTAAAATGATTCGGACTGAAATAATTTTATTTAAAGGGTAACGAAATTATCATCGAGGAGCTACACGACAACGAACCCTTTGATTATTCCAGTATGCCCTCTCTTGTCGATTTACAATCGCAAATATTCTTATCTAATACTGTACCTAGATTTCTGTATCAGTACATCGGAGATCAAGTTAAAATATTACAAGTACTAAGTAATACAATGAGTCCTGATAGCCCTTCGATTAATATTTTGGATATTGAGGACCAAAAGAGCGATCCTAGCGATGAAATTAAATTAAATACCGATAATAATATACCTACGAATGAACCGTTGGTAGTAAATGACAATATTAACATTCCTAGTGAACAGATAGAAGTAAAACGTGATGAAAGTATAACTGATGTTGCAAATGATGATACTTTGAAATCAGATATCAATACACAAAAAGATTCAGACATTGAGTTAAATCATAATTTAGAAAAAGAAAAAATAGATAATACACATCAAGAAGAATCGCTCGATTCGAGCAGCATTTACACATCCGATCATGAGAATGATTTCGAGGATGGTGATGATGAGGCGTCTTTTGGGACACCCGCTCCATCGCCCAAGAGCGAAAGAAAATTGCATAAAGGAAAATACGGCAAAAATAAAGCTCCGTTACCTCCTCAAGTTAGCGAAAATGGTAAAAATGCCTCATCTGTTGCAGAAAACATAAAAACTGGCCAAGAATACGTTAGCAAAGAAACGAAATCAGACACAGTACCACAAATGAAGGAGCTTGGGTCTGAATTATTAGATTTTGAACGTTCAAGACAACGATCTAAATCGCCTATAAGACCAAAAGAAAACGCCTCTGCACTGGGTAAACTATTTCAATTGCCAGGAAAATTAGCATTCTGGAATAAAGCGGAAGACAAATTCACATCTGATATGTCAAGTGAAGACGAAAATGGAAGACATTCTATTGAAAGACCGATGGACGACTTTCAAAGTTGTGTCGATATTAGTAAATTGACTCCAAATTCAGTAGATGCAGACGTAAATGCATTCAAAAATGAAATAATCGAAACTAGTCAAGCGTTAAAGAAATTGATCGACGCAAAGATAGAAACACACCCAGAGTACAAATATATTCCGTTGCACGACGAAATACCAACGACGTCTAAGAGCACTGATGTGTAAATGATTTAACTAAGTTGACGAAGAACCAAAGTATGTTAATTTTTTTTGTGTGAATCGCATGGACGTGATTTTGAAAAAAAAATTGTTGCTTTCGATTCGGACCATGGGATTAGATGCAGACCATGGATTAATCACAAATTAACTGTTCTTTTTTGTAAAATCTTTGTGTACTGTAAAAAGGTTTCAAAATAACGAATTCTTTAAATGTATACCGCATGATATTAATATATTTGATAAATTATTGTAATAACACATGTAAATAGTAACAGTTCAAACCACCTTTCCTCGCTACGCGTATTATATTAATCAACCTAGATCATATTGGACTCTGCGTATTATATAGAATCACCTCTAGAACAATACTTCTTCTTTTCTGGCCATTAGTTTAGTCGCTTAAGTTTTCCGTCCAGTATAGTGCCATAGCAATATATCCGCGAGGAATTCGCCCAAAATGTGCTAGTGTTTGAGTACTTGGTCACTATAATACACATATATTGCTTTCACGTTTCAGCAGTTTAGTACATTAGCGTTCAATAGAATGAAATGTACTAATGAGAAGAATAAAAGTCTGAGATTATTCTGTCCCTAGTTAGCAAGAAAATTGATCTTCATTCTCGTTTCTACAATTTTTTTATTTTTTTTCTAATACTGTTTTTGTGTTATCTGTGTTGTATAACTAACAGTTTTGTATCGATTTGTGTTCGTATTTCGAAGTTATTTAAGTATGAACAAGTGTGAATATTAAAAAGTATACTTTATACTGCAAAGTATATAAATTTATTAATAACAACGTTTGGATTCACATAACTGAATAATCGTAATTAGACGTAATATTTTTTATATAATAAAAGTAGATAAATAAATTATTTACTTTTTATGTAAAAAAAGTATATTTTTTAATAGATTTCTTATTGCTGTAGCCAGGCCTTTTTGTCACTTTTAATTTGGGGGCTTGTTTCTTGTCAAAAGTTCATAAGTTTCAGTTCATAAGTTTGTCCCAACCTTTGGAGTCATCGCTTGCCCCACAAAAAAGGCCTGACTGACTTTACTCCAAATATTATTAACGTATGCCTACTCATTTATTTTCAGGTGTTGATGTCAGCCTCCGCTACTATACCGCGTGCAAAGAAATCCACTAAAAGGAAGACTCAATAAAGAGTTTGTATGGGTTGTTACCGTTATAAACGAATGACGATTTATAGAAGCTATTAGATATTTGAATCTCGAAGCCAAGAGGCGTTTTGTATGCCAGTGCGAGAAGTTATTTTGTATAAAAGCCCTGAGATATGAGCATTTTTGTAGGCGTTTGTTTTTAATGTTCGTCATTCTACAATAATACTCACTCTCCTCCTCTCCAACAACTCCAACAAAAATACAACATACCTATAATGCAAAATTTTGGGTTTATACTTATTTTATAAAATAGTTGTTATAAAGTTCATGACTTTCGAAACGAAGCGAGTCTTATTTTTTTATTATGGCAATATTCAATGAGGCTGGAAAAAAGAAGTGGATCTAATGTCCGATGAACTAACGGATTATTTCAAAAGCATCTCAATTGTGTTACCTATATTATTTACTTATGAACAACTACTGAACGAAAACTTGTTTGGACTAGAAAACTAAATTAAAATCACAAAAACGCTTATCACTGAAAATTAAAAAAATACATGTCAACTGCAGTATATGTAAATTTATACTAGCTTTTATGCTCAAGTCACAATTAAAGTTACCATTTATAGGTACCCACCAAAGCATGAAATGCACAAATTATTATTATATTATATAATTATTATGAGAACCTAATTCTCAATTAATTATAGTTTAAATATATAGCACTATTATCATATTGTAATTATTAAAAAAAATGTTTTAATTTTATTTTATAATAATTCGCATTCCTTTACTGTATTTTGTCATACAATATCTATATAAAAAAAAAGAATGTGGTTACGAAAAATAAAAATGCTATTATATACAGGGTGCTCATACATAATATCAAGGTGTTAATAAATGGAAGACTGTTTGTAATAAATTGGTGAGATCTGAGTAACTTTTTGGTTAGGATATTAGACATATTAGTTCTTGGAGTTCCTTTAAATCGTAGTGCTTATTATTTTTTTTATAAATCAATTGGTAAATTTTTATTTTGCCAAAAATTGCCAAATGTTTAAAATAAAAATATTTTACATAGGATAAGAAGGTAGGTAAAGTAATGACTAGTCGTATTTAATTCAATAAAAATCTATAGCTGAAATTGTAACAAAAGTGTTGCGTTTCAAGGAAGTACATATTATAATATTATAATATAATGAAAAGTTTCATTCACATCTGTCATAAAATATTGTGTTGTCTCAACAAGTCAAGAAACATTGAACCTAATCTACATAGTAAAGTTACATAATAATAAATCATTCTCCGTTAAGCCTTAAGGTTAAATAGATAGTGAAAAATAAACATACAATTCGATAGATCTCATGCTATTCAAAAGGGGATTATACCTGATATTCATTGCCTTTGAGAAATAACGATAGGTTCTTGAATATTATTTTCTTCACTGAGTCTTTATTTTGTTGAAAATATGTTATTGTTTGGATTTTGGTATTTTATTTTTACAATAACGTATTTGATTATAGATGAATAAAAATATTTTAATGACTAAAAATAACAGGCGAAACAAATTTTGCATGTATTCTTTTTTAAGTTCTTGAATTTTTTCGGTAAATCCGATCCGATACGACTTAGGGATCTTCAAGAAAAGAGCATTCCTCTTTCTTAAAGGCCGGGAACGCGTCTGCAAGACACCTAGTTTTGCGGAAGTCTATGGGCGGCGGTAGTCACTACCTGCTCGTTTGCCCCCTATATCATTAAAAAAAAACTTGCAATAAATTTAAAAATACGAGAGATTTGTATCATTCGAAGCTATTAAAGGAAGCTGGTTTTGCTCTTGTACACACTGTCATGACAAAACAAGGAATATTTGGGATAAATACAAAGAAGAGATTACAACTGTGTTAGATATATATTCATCACTGTATAAATCATATAATTACTGTTCGCAGGTATATGTATATATATACACTAAACATCTTTTAACTTCTTAACATGTTTCAGCTTGTATACATTTACCTGTTGTGTAAAGCTGATGTATCAACATGTGTGGAGTATTACTAGAAGTACATACTAGTAGTAATAAAATAAAAAATTTGTGGTTGATAAATACAGAATTGTAATGCATATAAAAGTACATTATATAATTACTTAATTATATATCTGAAATATCAATAGATTTATATGCAAATTCAACTCTGTAGTTTGATAACTCGAATATCACTGTATTGATAGGTCTAGCTCAAATTCTCCATAATTACAGATAATTATAGATAATTTCAAATAATAATAAAGTAATTTGAGCTAGTCCTGTGGCATCTTTTTCTCTTCTGTTTTGTTATTCGAAGATAATGGATAAACAGGACAACATATATTTTTTTTTGGGTATCTGTATTTTTTTTGTGTTCTTTGCTGTGGGGTGTATTGGGGTGTATTTTGTAATACAATGTTTTTGGAACCACAATATGGGTTCTTATGTGCAAATAATTTACACATGCATCGCATGAAGACTTATTTCAATGGTATAGTTGAAAGTAATAGGAATGAAAGTTTTTGTAAAAGTGAGTTTCCAAACTATGTATGTCCTTATTGTATATTTTACTAAATAAATCTGACAATGTGTATGAAGTACAATTTTGCTTTCCAGATTAAAATATTATAGTTATCATGCATACATTGCTAGTACTATTGTTTTTCCCATGCTGAAAATGACTTGTTTCTAATATTTATTATTTGTTATCAACATGCGATTATTAATGTTTGAGCTTGATATATATTTTGTGTTACACTAAGATGCAATTTATAAAATAAATATAAATTGATACTCGTTTTCTTTTGTCCTGTGTTACAATTTTGACCCACTTCTCAGTTTGAGAGTGTCAAAAATATATTTGCCACTGCTATTTCTATATACATTATTCAACAATTGACTTTCTAACAGGTTTAATGATTCTGTATCCCACAATTTTATCCAATACAATATGGAAAGAAGTTTATGATAAGTATGATCATTAGTACAATTTGATATTACAATGTTAGGAAGATTTTTTATGATATCTAATAATTTTGGCTTTACAACCATGTTAAAAATCTTGTTATTTGTTGCTGCAAATCTATGAATAATATTTATAGTATCAATATTTACACTTTCTCCTAATAGAATATCCGGCAAGTGTTTCAGCCACATTTCATATGCATCACTGCTATGAAAATGAGACAATCTATCATTCAATGCTATTTTACAAAGCAGAGTAAAAATCTTCAGTTTGTAGGAATTTGTTATTGTCTCATTAAAATATACCCAGATGATTTTTCTGAATAATGAATCTAAAACTAACAATGTCTTGCTCCAACCTGTGGCTTCTACCGAAAATAATGACTGTAGTACCTTTATTATAGCATCATCAATACTCTCGTGCATGTTCTTGCCAAATATTTTTTCAATGTAACTGAGAACTGCTGAGATCTCTCTGCTCTGGTGTTTTCTATCTACATTTGGATTAAATTGAATAAATAATTGACAAATTTTTAAATTTTCTTGAACCAATTTAGGGTCAAGGACCTTCTCTTCATCCTCATTTCCTTTGATTTGCTTTGACCGTACCACAGTCACATATGGAAATGAATTTACAAAATGCTGACTAAATAAGTTTCTATACTTTTGGCAAAATATTTTCTCTATATTTGATCCACTACTTTTCTTGTTGAAATGCTTCACAAAACTCCAAGTTAACGAAATAACTTCTAGTAAATGTTTTAATAGTATTGCAGATTCTTCATTCACAACCATTTCAAAATTTGTTTCAGATTTGTTATTAGGACAGACCTCCACCCATGTTTCAAATAATAATGGAAATAATATATCAATGTATTCCCTAAATCGTTCAACATCATCAGCCACTAGAGAAATTTCTGAATTCTTAGAAGAAAAACATGATATATAACAGTTTGATATATAAGTTTTGTCAAATAGTGGATAGCAATTCATTGATTTCTTTTCATTGAAATAATGAGTATTTTCTGATACATTTATTTCTGTATCTATTTTGTTATATTCAGCATATCTTTGCATAAAATCTTTTAAACGGTGAAATACTCTATTTCTCCATTTCATACTAGTAATTTGACTGTTCATATTTACAGTTAAAGTTCTACCTGGCTGATCTATACGTAGTTTTGATATCATATCCAAAAAGTTTGGTATTATTTTATTAAAATCTTCTGCCATCTTTAAGGGTGTACAAAGTAAGAGAATGTCTAAGAGTAATAATGAGTCCTCTTGTAACCTGCTATCAATGTGTGTCATTGCATTTCTTAGATATGTGGACATAATATCAAAGAAAGGTTCAATGTTCTCTTGAGAAACATTTGATAGTACTAAGTGCAGAACTTTTAGTGCTGCCTGTCGTACCTGAAAATTTTATAAAAATTGCTAGATTATTAACTTTAAATAAATCTAAAGGCTTACTAGGTATTAAACCTTTAAATTGCTTAAGTTTCCTTAGGTGAAGAAATAAGTAGCAAGATTTAAATAGTTTACTGTACCTATAGCATATTATATTTATGTATATGGGTTACTACCGGACTACAACAATGTGGTGTTCATCATCATTTCTTATGGCTCTGCTTAGGATCTTATATTATATCTAGACTTTGCAACCATTTTTCGGCTGCTGGTGTGAATCAATGCTTAGAAGCTAAGAAGTGGACAGTTATTTACAATTTGGGCTAGTTTGTTCAAGCTCTAAGCATTGTTATTGGTGAGTTATGGTACTACTACAACTGAGATAAACTTAACACATTCAGTGCCGCCGACACGCCTCTCGTGATCATGTGAAATTCATTAGCCATGCAGCAAACACGCCAGGCGTGTTCTGGAAGTTTCAGTGATATTTCAGAAAATTGCCTACATTTTCGTTTGGAATTCTTAATGTGTATTCCTTTAGCAATAAACTAAGGATTTACGAAGTGGCCCCTGGAAAAATCTCGTTTTTCATTTCCAAAAAGAAAATTAATTATGTAATGCCGATAACACGCCAGGCGTGTTATCGTGTCTTTTTATGCCGGCATTGCTACGAACTTTAAGAAAAATGTGGTGGCATTGAATGAGTTAACCAGTGGGCTATTGACAGTGAGGCGGAAATGAAGATAGCTAATAATGTGAATATCATAGGACTGATAGTCATCAAAGGGCTCTGGCCTCCGACCGCATGTTACCCCATAAACTGTTGAATATAACAAATACATAAAGTATGAACTAGTTTCCAAATTTTAGATTTTGCGATGAGAAGAAAAATATAAATAGAATTATTATGTCCATTTAAAAGGACCCATATTGCAGTAATATTATTAAATACTTTTATATATATACATACACTTTTCTCAACATTTAAGATGAGAGCTGTGACTCCATTAATTAATTGGCCTAGATTTTTCAATAATACTTCAGGATGTAATTGAATAATTTCTTTTATGCCTTCCAGGGCATCGACACGTGCGTTTGTATTGAAGTGATTAAGTCGAGACAGGAGTTCTTTTACGTTTAGTTTTCTAGTCGTCAAAACGTCCGATGAATCGTGCTTCTTTAATTGTTCCCGTATAATTATTTTCTTCACTTTAAAATTAGTTTTTGTTACATTTGTACCTTTCGGCAGTTCTTTATCTTTTTTGCCTTTCAATTTAGTTTTACTTTTTTCTGCTTTAAGAAATTTTTGGTACCTCGTTGCACCGGTTTTATGCATTTTTATTAGATAATTAAATTAACATTTAACGATAAAAACATACAGTTAAATGATCTTAAAATTATATTTTCAAAATGTTAAATGTTGTGGTCAGGTCCTGACTTTTGACTTTTGAGTTTTGTATGATGTCAATGTCAAAAATGCTAATCATAGATAGTTTATGATCATGTCTTTATACTTCTTTTTCTTACACAAAAGCAGTGGTGTAATGTTCTCCACGAGGTTACTTACCATAAATTGGTAAATGCCGTAGAACACTACGGTTAATGTGTTGTTTATTCTGTGCTGTTTATTATTAAAAATGACAG
>LUGF01033751.1:84042-114160 GCA_001625245.1 Calycopis cecrops | reverse complement strand
CCCAGGAAACCTTTACATCCATATGATAATAACAATAAATGTTAATTTTAATACATTTAAATATCTTAAAGTAAGTAATTACTTTATAAATTCTTGAATATTAAACTACTTATAAATCTAATAATATAAAAATTAATTACACAATAATACGTAATAATCTTTAACAATAAAATTTATACTCGTCATCTGTCCACTCTGCGCAGACAAATGTTCTTACTCTTTGAAATTCGTATAAACATTTGACAACGCCTCAAACGTTGCAGTAAATTGTTAAAAATAATTAAATTAAGCGTATTTTAAAGATAAATGTGTTTAACTTACTGATGAAAGGTCACTCCTTGATTTTTACTAATGTTTCTTGAGTTATTGGAACAATATCTCAATACACACGAAGGCATTTTATGAAATATAAATTGTACTCTAAGACGTCACATTTAGACAAGCGCTGGGCCCGAACTAAATGAAGTGGAGAGCACGCACTCTACAACGTATGACACAACATCTAGTTGAGATTTCTTCTCTAGTACGTAGTACATATAACTCAATGTTTCTATCTTAGATTTCCGGCAACCCTTGACTAGTGACAAAGACAAGTTTGAACCAAAGATAAAAGAGCACACAAAATATTGGTTTGAACTTGTCCGTTGTAGTTTAGTACTTGTGTGCTATTCGTTGTTTCCTGTGTTATTTCTATTTTCTACTGCTTTTCCGTGTTCTTAACTCGACTGACTGCTTCTACCTATGGACTCTGATATTTCTTCTGACCTGTGTGAATAGTGCTTGTTAAAGGATTCCGATTTTATCTGTTATACACGATATGAATGCTTATAATTTACTATAGTACACGATGCTTATAATTTACTATAGTATATAAACAACTCATTTGGCAGTTGATAATTTTGAAATACATAGGCTTACTTCTATGTATACAGTATGTGCGTGTGTGCGTTCAATTTTGTTACTTTTTCAGTATTCTACGACAGTTATTACTTCCAGTTTTAGGAATTATAAAGTATTGGGTATATTTTATAATTTCTTCTCTGTGAAAGAATAGTATTAAATATATTATGTCAGCTATCCGTTATACACGTACCTATAGAGATCAAAACTTCAAACAGAAATATCTTAAAGACCTTGCCTTACAGAATATCAGTTGCTAAGAAAAGTTTAATCAGGAATAAAAACTCTATATTTTAATATTTTTTCTACGAGAAGTCGCTAAAAAAAATATCCCGATAAAATTTGTATGGGAGTTCGCCATTGTTCTTTGAGGTTACTTACCATAAATTGGTAAATGTCGTAGAACACTACGGTTAATGTGTTGTTTATTCTGTGCTGTTTATTATTAAAAATGACAGTTGACGGTTGCCTCCGCACACGTGCTGCATAAGCCTTGTCAAACCCCAAACTTCAAAATAATCCGAATTCCGTAAAACTAAAACACTCGATATATTTAGACTTGGACAATTTTTATTGTTAATAGATAAATTGTATTGATTTACATAATCTCTGCTACTAATCTATTTTAAAATAGTGTTTATATCTATATATATTTCCAGTGTTTCACAGTTTGAAAAATGAAAGTTAAAAAACAGCAACGTAAGAAGAAATACCTTCATAAATTAAATAGAAAGAGAATGCACATTAAATTACGAAGTACTGGTACTGTGAAAAGGTAAGAATAAATCGGAGGTGGTGCGGTGGTAGAGGGAATGAAATTTTTGGCAGGTCCCATCTTACCGCGTCCGTGTTAAAGATATAAAACATACTCGTATATTTTTTAAAATTCCAGTAAGGTGCTTAAAGAAGCTTGGAATAACAAAAAATCTTCAAATCGCAATCTACGAGAGATGGGTCTCGCAAATGATCCAAATAAAGCAATAAAAATTCCATGTTTTAAACAAGAACAACTACTGAAAGCAAAAAAGATAGTAAAAGGAGACGAAACCGATTCAGAACCAGAGGAACCAGTAGCTCGTAGGCTACCTCCTAAAATTGCTGTTGCTGAAGCATTGGAAAAAGAAGCAAAAGCACCTAGGGAAAGACGATTTAGGTATGAACTATGAAAAATCTTATATAATATAATATTTTTATGCATAATTATTAGCTGAAAATCTAATTAAGAATAAGAAACCTTTGCCTTGATTTTGAAAGTGAAAACTTCTTTAGCAGATTTGACAGGAAAAAAAATTACAAATGTAAGTAAACTTGGAATCATCAAGGAGATGATTAACGTTAATATATAAATTGCTCCATAATAACAATATAATTCGATTAACAGTCAGTCAAATGAATTAATGTATCATACCAATAATTGCTTGAAGGTCATGGAGGCTGATGAATTGATAAGCAAATAATGTTCCATCAAAATATTCACTGTAATCTTGCCAAAATTCTTTTAAAAAGAGATTTAAAATAGATATTATATTTTAAGCTATTATTAGCTAAAATACATGTACTCTAATTTATATATTTATTATATTTTACTAGTTATCCTTGATGCTTCGCTCGCGTTGAAGCCCTTCAATAAATATGAACATTACATTCAAATAGAACTACAATGATATATCTGCCACAATATTTTTTTTATCCTTCTAATTTTTTTTTAACAAAAAGAATCCTGTCTTTTCTAATACCTCTAGAGATATGTGTAGAAAGTTTCAAAATGATCTTTTGTTAGTAGTAGTTTTGATGTGAAACAATTTTTTTTTTATATACTGTAAATGGGACTTAATTATGTGATAAAATCTTATAACGTGATTAAGCCCCATTTACAGTATATAAATATGAATACAAATCATGAAAGCTTAAAACAATGAGTTTGTTTGTTACACTTTCACACCAAAACTACTTCACATTATACTTTTCTACATTAACATATGCTGATTTGTAATTTTATTTTTGCATTAATGTATAAATATTATGTTATGTTCTACGATCAGCAATACATGGCAATTTATTGCCTCATATTTATCACTTTTCTTGTTTTAGGTTACCAAAAGGGCAGGTAGAATTTATAACTTATTTATTAGACAAATATGGCCATGATTACAAAGCAATGGCAAGAGATAAAAAGAACTATTATCAAGAAACATGGAAGCAATTGAGAGCAAAAGTAAAAACATTTATGGGAATACCACAACAATATGCAGAATATTTAGCTTCAAAAGGTTTATTGGATAAAGATGAGGATGATGAAAAGTTAAAAGAAGAAGCTAAAAACTTAATTGATGATAGTGATTAATTAAATTGTATTATATTTTATATAATGTTTATTATTTAATTCTAATTTTACATTATAACATCAAATATCAGAAAGAATTGAATTATTTCCGATACTGAAAGAGTACATACTTTCTTTTGGCCAGATTCCCACACCAAAATATACAAATTACTCTTTCTTATTATCTAACTACATGTGGCCAAGTAGTAGGCTAGTACTAGTTTAGGTTTTGTATAGTAGGACGTAAGCCGTGAGCAGTGAGCAGGCAAGAGCTTTTGAGGACTACCAATCCCATTTTTATGTTTGTTGTTATGCAAATTATGTGTTGCCTGCCAATGTGCCATCGGAAACACACAAAATGTGACATATATGACTCTATTGTAATCTACATCTGTACCACATTTTATGCAAATTTTTTTATAAATATGACACTGGGAAAATAATACACTCCTTTTTTGGTATGATTGTGTAATTAATCTAATTCTCTACACTTATTAAAGTGAAAAATTCAGATTCATTAAATGCTTATTTCTTAATATAAAACTATCCAATAAAGATAACTCTATACTTATTGTGTTTTGCAATCATCTGGCACATCTTTAGCAGGTTTCACTTTTAATAGTTCTTCATACCAGTCTTTATCCATATCTAGAAGCGCTTGTGGCTTTTTATACTGAAACAAAATTTATTGAAATCATTTATACAGCGAAAGTAATACTAGTTAATCTGTGGCCCCTTGGGCATTAATTCCCAAAACATTGCATGGTTCCCATGAGATTATATTTTATGGAGATGAAACTGTGATTACATTGCAGAGCTAGTAATAAAACATACTATATGTTACTCCTGAATAATGTGGCTTTGCTTGTGTTGTATTACCTCCTACAAACAAAAAAAGTTAGACACTCGTTTTGTAATATTAGTTAAGACAAAATTTTAAATGTAGATTCATTATTTACTGACTTTGAACCTACATTTTAGCTTCAAAAACTGAAAAGCTTTTACATAAATTTTGATGCATATAAAGCAATTTATAAAATTGTCTGCCGGCTTGATATAATGCTAGTTGCATCCTGTGCAGACTGGTTCTTGATAAGCGGCCAGTGTACTACCTGATGCATGAAGAACCAGCTGTTTCTCTTTTGTTGTATGTCAATCCATTATAGAACCTGAACAGAGGTAGGCTGAATATATCAGCCTACCTCTTTTGTTCTCAAATATAAATCAATATACTGTACATCATTCTATTGTAAATACTTACAGTTATAATAAGTGTATGAAATTGATGAGTGTATTGAATATTTCCTTGTTCCAAAGGCAATGCTAGTCTAGCTAATTCGGGTACATCCAGTTTTTTGTAATATTTTTTATTTGTTGTACTAATAATTATACAATTATATTCATTATCAGCTTTAACTGCATAAGTTTCTATGGGGTAAGGTAAATTCCTGATCCTCCATTCAATGTTCACTCTAGTATTTCTTTTTAATATGACTGGCTGTAAATAAATACATTATGCAATATTAACACATGTTGAAGTAAATAGAAATTTGACAAATATCAGACCGGGAATTAACCTAATAAACAAGTGCATTGACAGGTAAGGGTCTAAAAAACTCTGGTATATTTTTTAAAAGAGCTGGCTATGAAGCTGGCTAAGTTACAACATAGATGAAAGAGACAGCGAAAGAAAAGAGAAGAATTGTAAGTACCTGGTCTTTAGATTCCATAATTTCTGGGGTTTCTGAATAAGGTGTTGTGTCAGGAATAGGGTCACCAACTTCCACTAACCATTTTCCATCGCCACCTAATTTACCTTTCAGTTTCCAAGCCCGACGTAACAAAACTTTAGTATCAACATTGTATTCTTCAACCATTTCTTTATCATCTTCGAATTTATAGTGTATTTTTTTTATTTGGTCATGTTTTAAACATGTTTTCTCCGCATTAACCAAAGATTTGTACCAAATCTTATTTTTGTGCATCTTCGCTGACAAATCGCTAGTGTTATTGCTACTTGAATTATATTTTCTTTGCAAAAAATCAGTATCTTCGATTAAACATAGTTTTCTTTTCATTGTTTCTATAGCAACCAATATATTGTTTTCATATTCACATTTCAAATTTCAATTCAAAAATAATAAAATTCGTCCTATTTTTAATTTATTAGGACAAATGACAACTGTCAAATTTGAATACAAGCAATCTTAATGGACAGATCACAGAATATCTGTTTTATTTATCAATTATATAATGTTCTAAGAATGCGACAATTGTATCATTATTTGCAATTTTTGACAGTAAAGTAACTAGACAGAGTTGTGGTTTAAAGCTTAGAAAATAGAAAACAAATTACAGCAGAAGCAACGGCCACTGGCCATTCGTAATGGACTATACTTGGAATGGAGACGGTCCAAAATTGTATGAGCCCTGGGTGTACTCTTGTACAGTTAATGGCATAAAGGAAATACAATTTGACCAACATTTGCATAGTTTAAATCATGGATACGTCTTTATTTCAGACGCCCAATAAATATAATCTTTCCACATTATGCAACTCTATGACAATAATAACAATGGCGTCTTGCTTAGAACTCTGACGTTGACGTATCTGTCAAACAATTGACATTGCAAGTCCATCAATCGGCCTCGAATTACAGCATTTTTAAAGTTAAATATAAATAAAGTATTTGATTTTAAAAATACTGTGATCAAACAATGATGATGAAACCTCATGGGATAAACTTTTTTAGTATCACAGAATAATATAACACTTGTGTTGAAACGCGCCATCTTGACAAGTGTTGTCATTTAAAAGTAAAACTTGAATTTTTAGATGTTTCGTGCATTTTATTTCGTGAGTTCAACGAACTTAATGTATTTTTTTTTAATTCTATGTATTTTTCTTTATTTATTGTTATCTGTACAAGAGTACACCTGAAATGGACCGACTCCTTTAACATTTTAATTCGATTCCACATATTTTGACATTAGCTACTGTCATTTTATAAAATAATGATACCACATTAAACATAATAGTGATGAACACAACAATCGATAAACAATCGCGATTTTATGTTTATGTAATTATAAATATTATAATGTCGGTATGCCAATTAAAGAATAAATGATTGCTTTTTATTGAAATATATACATAATCATTCATAATAATCATTATTAATTAATAACAAGTGCTTTATTTTATTAAAAGTTAATATTTCTGTTTTTATATTATTTTGTCATTTATATTAAAAAACAAAACTGATAATAAAAGAGCCTTGATAGATAGTTTTCTATCTTGGCAATACACGCGAGATCGAACAGCTACCGCCATTTTGTTCATCTTGCCATTCGACTTCATTCTTCCAGTCTGACTGCACGAATTAATATAAATAAATAATAATATCTGTGGACTGTGCACCGACGAGCGAACGAGACGGAAAGCATCGAATTGTATATATTACGCGCCATTTTCGTAATAAAGTAATAAATAATAATAAATAAATATCTGTGGACTTTACACACCACGTTAGCCTAGCCCCGTGCTAAGTACCGTAAGGACTTGTGTTACAGGTACTAGACAACGGAATATATTTAATATGTTTTATGAATTTTAAATAATGTTACATATTTAAGATTTTTATTATAGGAATACATACAATACAGAGATAAACATCCATGACCCAGGCGGGATTCGAACCCGCGATCGACGACCCCTGGTGCAACATGCTCCACTTATCCGAGCCCTGTACCACTGCGCCAGGCTGGTCGTCAAAAATATCTTGTTTAATTGCGATATTTTGTTGAGTTTTTGTTAAAGTTTATTAACGTCGTGTTTGTTGTTACGTTTTGTGAACTTTGAGTGTTTCTTTTTTCAAAATGGATCTTCAGCCAAGTACATCACAAAAAGACGCGGACATATTCTTGTCCCCAAGAAAAAAATGTCCACGAAAAGCTTTAACTGTTACTGAAAAAGTAATGATCTGCAACGTCTACAAGTACGTGAAAAATGAAACTTCTGTGCAATTGGAGGCTCATATTACAGCCATTTGTTTTATTTCTTATGTTCCTTCATTATCACATATTTTTATTAATTTCACATATAATTATTAAAGAAAACTCTCAGATAATTAATCGTCATAACTAAATTATCCGTTCAAAAATATTATTTTTTTGATGTACTTAGTTTCGATTAAAGTAGCAGTTGATACTACTATAAACAAGAGGAATCGATTCGGAAATATTTCATTTCTGTATCGAATAATTTCGCAACGTCACTATTTAGTATTTGTCATAACGTTACAACACTGAAATTGTCAAATCTGGAATCGAATTAAAATTCCGAGTATAAAACGTTATATTAAAAATAAAAATCAAGGAAATAGGAAAAGGCATAAACTTATTGTTTTATGTAAAGTGATAGTTTAGGTGTGCTATGACTATATAGCTTTACTTTATTACTCCTCATAAATGTATAATTTAAATGGAAAGACAATTTCATAACTTATTCTATAAAATAAATGTGGCATTGTTTATTTTTAATGAACCTACGCAAATATCAGTGAGTTCTTATGGGTTCCATTCCATGTCCATCACATATAGAATATACCATCACATATATATATATTATAGTCAGTAATAAAAAAAGGAGACCAACTAGCTAAAATTATCAATATTTCAGCGGCTCAAAGCATAACATTCGATATTCTAATGCCATAATATTTAAATGTTAAAACTATCGTAAAACAAAGAATGGAACAGAACTTGATAGTATTGAATATAGTTCATCTCCAAAGGTCTCTGGTTTGATTCCACTAAAGTTAAAATTAATCATCCATCTTAGTTCTGCAAAAGTCACATGAACATTCACAACAATTTTACATAAGAATTTTTGCGTTCTTTTTGGTCATTATAAACATAACTTACTTCTATGTCTTTTCTCCACGAGGAAACTATTTCTCTTACTATCGTTGATTGCTCATCTTTCGGCTTTCAGTGCCTCCCTAGGGTACTGATAGATGAGCAGATTGATTTATATAAAAGTACAGTTTGTCTGTTTCATTTTTCACAGTACGGTTGGAGAAACATTATACTTTATTTTGTATGTATTTTTTTTAGTTTTAGATACCTTTCTGTATACTATTTAAAAAGAAACTAAAACGATTTAGTGCCTAATGAACTGAATAAAAGAAAAGGAACCTGGAATATTCGTTACAAATATTAACTCCTTGACTTGATTTTTTTATAAAAATAATAGAATATGTAGGGACACACATTCTATGTTCTTAGGAGTCAGCAAATATATTGTACATATATATTGTGCGCGTGAGTCCCATACAGTCTCGTTGTTCCCACAGTGTAATAGTAGTCTCCTTGTTCCCTTAGCGTAATAATCTTAAGTATCACGGAAACCATTAATTACACCTCTAGAATATTGTTTACGATCTGTATTTTTACTTACCATAAGTGAGTCTCACAGTCTCCTTGTTCATTCAGTGTAACAGTAACCTTAAGTATCACGGAAACTCAAAAAATTATACTCTACGATGTTTAGTTTAAATTATATTTACGATGTATTCCCCATAGCCGTCGACCACCGCCGTAGCCGTCGACCGCCGCCTCATATATAATAGAATAAGATTTAATTTTAAGCAGTTACATTTCACTCACTGTTGTGTTAGGTTGTTTTAAATAAAAGCTTTCTTAAAAAGTCTATCTCTGCATAAATCCTGAAAGAATACAAAGGACATTTATGAAACTTAAATAAAACAGAAAAAGATATAATTATTAATTAAATTAAGTATATTTTAGTTCATAGTATACTCATGGAAAAAAAAAACCAAAAATGTATTTCAAAAATTCTTTTGATTACGACAGAAAAGGCAGCATGGCCTTTGGTCTGGTCTGGCCTGCTTCAATAGGAGGGAAATAATTAAAAAAATATAGACATGTGTTTGACAGTTGACAATAACATTTGACATAAACACGCCTTCGTTCTAAGATTTCAGTGTTTAGTGTTTACCCTTCTTTAAAAAATTAAATCAAATTGTCTTCCCTGTTAATGTATGTGAATATTTTGTAATACAGTTCATGGCTAGTTCATAAACAGTCTTGACCATCCGGCAATTATCAACCCTAAAATTTTTCCCTTATTTCAGTTTAGAGCTGTGTGATACCAATTTTGCGGTTCAAACTTTGTTATTTTTGGATTTGAAACTGAAAAAAAGTTAAAATGCCTAGGGCTATACCGGACAGGTAAGAATTTAGTTTATTAACTTTATATTATAGTAACAAGAAATGAATATTATGAAACAATATAGATAACAACATTTTCCTCATAATGTGTAATAAATTCTACTAAGTATCTAACTGCTGTTATGTTGCAGATGGATACCATACAAGGCTTGCGGAAACGTGATTGAAGGGACAAGAATTATTTGTTTCAAGGTGCCATTAAAACCAGTAAGTGCTTATTATATCAAAGTAAAAATGTATGAAACTAAAATAAGCCCAGTTATGATCCTTACAAGCTATTAATTTACCAACCGAGGCCACTAACTATTGTGCACCAGCATTTCCCACCATTTGAGAATGAGGATAAGCCTTGACTATGATAATGTTATTAACTTATTACTCTCATTTTAAGTTGTATATCTCCCATAGTAGATATTTCTATTCTTGCTGTAACAAACACTAAAAATTGGTAAATTATAAATAAGTAAAAGATTACAATTTAGTTCATATGATATAAAATGAGTACAGGGTCCTCCAAATTTGAGTTTGTTCAGTTGGTGCAGAACCCTCAAGTGTTAAAAGTCTTTTGATAAGTCATCTCTATTCGTACTTATTTTAAAAATTAAACTACTGAATGCTAATATATTTAAAAAATATACAATGTATAAAAAAATACACTAAAATGGCAATATGCTTCTATTCTAATTTTTTTGTAAAATTTCGAGCTTTTTATTGTTTTGATTTATTTTATAATGTAAGGTGACAAACAAGAATTTAAAGCCATTTTCATGTTTACCGAAGCCCATAGACATCCGCATAGAGGTCATACAGATATTATGTTGCCGTCCTTCCTCCCCTTCCATTGTATTACGAAGTCAGTGTCGGCGTAAGCCCTCTGATATGTGAACTGTATATACCTTTTTTGAGGGCTGACAAATTACATGTATATCTGATTGAATAATAATCGCAAATGTAATAAAATAAATGAAATAAGCGCCATCTGTGCATCGTTTTGTGTACCATCACAATCACTACATTTTGTTTATTTCATAAAACACTTACTAGATGGCGTTGCAACATGCAATTTTGAATACTCGGTTGCATTTGGTAATGTTTATTTTAAAAAGAAGTAGGGACGTTATCAATATGTGTTATATCAACATTTGTCAGTCCTCTTCTCTCCACTGGGGCCGCAAAACAATATGTAAACAAAATATAATAAAAGCTTATTGAATTTAATATTTAATGAATATGATTTTTTAAGTCATTATGTAGTATGAAATAATGTGTAAATAATCAATACTCTATAATTTTAAAATCAATTTTTTAATATATGTATTTTTATTCGTGAGTCACGTGACTCGAAAGGTCGTGAAATTGACGATGACTTAAAACGTGCATGAGCCAACAAATCATAGAGGCTGCATTCCGAAATCTACTGATAGTACTAGTAATTATTTTAAAATGCAACTTATTTTTTGTCTGTATTCTGTAATATTCACTATAGAGTATATTTCATTCATTCATTCCTTCATAGTACACAATGTTTTTGTTGTTTGTTAATAGTACACTTGTAAAATTTCTAGCACAAGTCACAACTTATGCATTTGTCAATTGACAACAACAATAAAATAATTCTAAATGGTGTTTTTCCGAACGCTACAAAGCTAATCACACACAAGACGCCATTTTGCTAAAGAAGCGTATTCGCGGGTTTTATAAATTATGAATCTTTAATTTGAAAATTTGAGATAAACTTTTCACTGATAAACATTCTGCAGTGGTTTTTAAAAACTCGTAAATAGCCCTACGCGATAAATCATAAATATGCTTAGGGCTAATATGATTTAAATAATAGAGTGAATCAATTTCTTTTTTTTTTTTTTCATAGTATAAGGGGGCAAACGAGCAGTAGGAGCCATTTTCATGACTATCGATGCCATGACCATCCGCACAGAGTTATACAGATGTCCATAGACATCCGCAAAGAGTTTAATATACAGATGCGTTGCTCTCTCCTTCCACCACCGGCCACCGGCCAAAACACACCGCACGAAACGCACAGCTCTCGCCGCTTTCGTATAAGCATAAAGTACTTTCCCGGTCCAGGCGGCCAATTCGGTGTGCATGTATGCAGCGTGGCTCTACATATTACTTTTTATTAAATTAAATTTGTACAACAAGTAAACACTAATGTTTTGCCATGAGACATGCATGCATGCAGCAAACGCAGCACACTTGAAATGGTGGCGGCTTCAGCTAAGCGGAGACGATAAATAGAAAGCCACTCGTGTATTTAATAGAGCGCGGTTGAATTAGAGGCATTCGCTGCATTAGCAAAGGCCCCGACAATGAGATGCAATATTGATGTCCGCACAATGCGTGTTTGACTAACTGTACGCCGCTTGACCGAGCCCACGGCCCACGGCCCACAGTTATGACAAACAGACGGTCGTTGCTTGTTCTATATTACATATGCATCGCTATCATCAATTGCAACTTCATCAAAAGTTTCATTACTGTAACAGCGGATATATTGTTTCATTGTTGTAATATTAATACAGAAAATATAGGTATTGTTTCATTACTGTAATATAGACTATTCGCTGCCTATCTCTATAAGGTACATAATTAAAAATTATATATTTTGTAATAAAATTAACTAGTCTTAAATAGCGTGTAGATAGAATATAGTGAAGAAAATATGAACGATAATAAGATTTTTATGGGGCTATTAGAATTTTTAGATTTTTTCTAACTCCTGCATTTTCATAAATCACATAAAATGTACTGAATCCAATTTCGTGAAAAGAGAGAAAAGTGTCTCCCTTAACTAAAAAGACAAAATAGTCTTCGCTTGTTCGATGAACTGTTATGGCGTATCATTGCAATAATTTTGCCACCAGTAAAAATAAAAAAAATCATTCGATTTTAGACATAGATCCAAAAACTAGGTGTGCGTGTAGACAAATGAAAATTAATCAGAATCTACTGTTATATTTTCCCCGTAGTATTATCTTATGCTATAACTTATACTCACCATGTAACTTATGATATTTTAGTGCATATAAGTCTTTTCTCGTGCAAACTTTACAACCTTATCGGAAATAGCAAGGAGATTGCGTTTCCATAATAAACTCATCATCATCATTTATGAGGTGCGTTCCTAATGAATATTGAATAGCAAGATGCAGGCTATCTCATAAAAGGCACAATGGCCGCTAGTTCCAACGGTACGCGTACCCGGTACCCCCACAGTTGTCGGATTGCGACCACAGCCCCAGTAATGCCGACCGAAGTCTCGAATTGATGATATGGCGTGCCATTCACAAGGAATAAACGCTTTGTCTCCTGCGTTCCTTCGCCGATAGTTCAGTTTGCTGCTGTCGGTACTTTGGAATTGGAGTTATTTTAAATGGTTCTAAATTTAAATATCAAAAGGTTGTCTTGTTTTGTTTATTTCTGGCCAGCTATAACTAATTTTTGGTCATACTTTTATTCTTTTTGCAACTTCAATCAACAATTTGCTTCTTGTGTATTGTATAATATATATGGTATTTGCTGGATGCTTCATCATCCTTGAATATATTATACTAGATGTGCCTCGTGCCTTTTTATCCATACAAATCTATTTCTTGCTATTCTAGGACCGATGAAAGATGATGATTAACCTATTGATAGACCGAATGCATGAGACCGTTTTGCAACCATTTAACATATTATGTAAATTTGTAAATTGTGATTGGGCGAATAAATTCATTCATTTTTCTAATGAAAACGTATCAACAAATTCAAGCTACAATTGCCAATTGTTGAATGAAATGCTTGCGATGAACCAGGCTTAAAGAAAAATAAGAAATAGCCCAAGCTAACAGATAGACTAGATCGTTGAATGAAATCCTCGTGGTGAACCTAACGGTAGGCCTAAGGAAAAAGTAACAAATACTGCAAGCTAAAACTGCTAGGTTCTAGATTGTTGAATAAAGTGCTCGTGATTAACCTAACGATAGGTCAAAGAAAAAACTAACAAATAGCCCAAGCTAAAACTACCGAGTTTTAGACTTTTGAATAAAATGCTCATGGTCGACCTAACAATATAACGTTACATTTTCCCTGCTTGCTTAAATTGCTCATAGCATATTATACTTGAAATGCATTCAGTTATTATTCAATATCATCGACTGAAGTCAGGTATGAAAAGTAACACTTAAATTAGAAAAAGGGTAAATTCTAATAAAACAATATCTTTAGTAAAAATATTAAGTTTATGTTACACAGACAATACGTATAATCGTTCCAACAAATTGCCGTACATTAAAAAACACCCTAGTCAAGTGCAAGTCGGAATCGCACACAGAGGGTTCCGTGCTAACAAGTATGACAACTTATAAAACTTAATAAACTTAATGTAATTTTGTTGACATGTGTATGATCAAAAGCCGTATATTGAATGAAAATAATCATATTGTATGAAAAAATTAAATGATAACATATTATTATGAAATGAACTAACTTTCTACTCTATTTATACATTTTACACCTTTGTATTACAACTTACGTATTACGACTTTGATATCTAATTCTATAAATATTAAATTGCCATTTTTCAGTATTAATTGTTATTATTGCTGCTACAGACACTATGAAACCTATCTGAAAATTTCCAGTTCCTATCTATTACGTTTTAATACCAGTGATATACGGACAGATACTGGTCACTTAGTAATACGATCTTATTACAACCCATTGGACACAGAACCCTAAAGGATCAAACACAAACATTCGAAAATTGAGTAACCTAATCTGAATAGTAAATAACAATAAAAACACTTGCATAGCTGAGCGATATCAAATTACCTACGATTGCCATTACGGTAATATTCCTTTATAATTCAAACTAAACAAAACATAATAATTTATGATCGAATCCCGTTGAATAAAGAACGAAATCAAAGCACCAAACCATGGATGCCGAATAAAGGGCTATTTCTCTGGATAAAAAAATTGAAAAGATTTAGAGATAAAGGAGGACTATTCATGCGGCGCAGTATGAGGCACCCGCTTTATCATATGCGGGATTAGACCCTTCCAGTCGGGACCGTTTCTTTATATGGACAAATATTTTGACACGTCCGTGAGCAAATAGAGAATAGATGAGTAACGGGATTAAGGTACAACTGTTACAGTTAGGGATTAAGGGATAACCTACATAATATCCAACGTTTACGTTAGAATGTTATTTAACAATCTAGAACTTGAGATTCCCTTCTAGCCTGGACTTTTCATAAGCATTACACTCGTTATTCGTACATATATTCAATAATCTAGAACTTAGGAGTTCTAGCTTCATTTTTTTTACTTTTTGTTAGCTTAATAACGTTGTTAACCCTTAGCTTAACAATGAGCATTTCATTCAATAATATAGAACTTTTGGAATCTAGTTTAAGCTTCTTGTTACTTTTTCTTCGATGTAAGGTGACGCCAATACTCGCGCAAGCAAATATAGGTACTTCACGGTGATAAGGAACTGAGTTTCTACTTTCTAGACTTTCATGCCACCTAGAGGCTGAATCACGCACTTTTCTGGTAGTAAATATTTTTATTATTAGGTTAGTAACTACACTGACACGTAGTCTCTATCGGTATCATTCTCTTATTTTTTCTTATTTAATGTCTAAATTTAATACTAGGGAGCTCGTTTTGGCAGAAAAATTGCTTCTATGTTCCCTGCACGTTGCCATTTATTATAGGGACCTATAATAAATGGCAACTAACATCAACTCCAAAAATAAATAATATCTTTATGTCTGTAAGGTTTCTGAGTGTTTTTTTTTTCATAACAAGCAATTATGATTATTATTAAAGCTTCAAATAAGTCGCAAGAAATAATCGGAATCTGCAACATATATCTGTCCAAGTATTTCTCCAAATTATTTTTTACGATAATTTCGTTAAGCGATCGAACAGACATGTCAAACACTTGTACAACACGATGTGTGCCAATAATCATAATTCCAGCGTCCCGATCAACTTTTACGATATCACCTCTGGACGCGACAATTGGACTGGGGCATTATGCGCGCACACGACGCTGTATAGAGTTGTAAAACCTCATTGTCGAGGTTCCTTTTTTTTATTTTTATTTCCGACCAGTTTAAAGGCTGAGTTACTGGATGCAGCTCCCTTTATCTTTTATTTACAACGGTCAATTGTACATTCCTTGTCTTGTGTTTTACGAGTATTTAAGCACCGCTCCGGTGTTAGGTTTTTAACGAATTTATGTTTAGGTTTTGGCTTGTTTGTTGTTTTGTTAGGATGGAACTGACTGATTGCGACTAGCAAGAGGAAATATGAAATTAGGTAAACGAACAAACTTTTCCAGTTTTTTTTTCTTTAGTACCACCAATCTGTTCTGTAGTTTATTCATATCAAAGTAACCTAAAAAGTTTCTAGTTCTAACTTCTACTAGGTATTGGTTTTTTTCGAGCAGTCGGAGCCTTTTAATGGCTAGCGACGCCAAGTGCGTCATCCGTGCGACATCCGTGTGATTGTTATTCAGATGCGTTGCAGTACTTTTCTCATCTCTTCCAGTGAGCCATGCCATTTATGAATTATGATATCCTCTATGCTTATTAAAAGAGTAAGCGATTTGTGTCACAATTATTATAGCACAAAAGATCGGTGACGTTAAAGTCTTCTTTGAACGCAGATGTGCAGAAAAATAAGGATAAGAAAAAAATATATTAAAAATTATCGACAAAAAATACTTTAAAAAAAGTCTTTTTATAATATTTTACATTAAAAATTTAATCTACAAAAGAATTCATAGGTTTCGAAATTATTGAACAAATGTAAAAGTTTCCATGCCGACATCTTAGCTAATTATAAACGCAATAACGTATAAACGTTTCAAAATCGTTTGTTTTTCAAATCAACTTGATGGCGACCCCAAAATCTAATTATCAAAAAATCCGGACCGAAGAGAGCTGCAGAAATTAGAATTATGATTGATCACCCTCATAATGTGCTATACAAAAACCGGCCAAAATGCAAGTTGGTCTGTCTAACGAAAGCTCCGTACAGAAAAAAATAGCTTCAAAAGCTTTGGGGAGAAAAGCACCATTAATCTGAATGGATAGTCATATAAAGTGACATGACCTGATTGACCTAACTTATATAATAGTGACGCCTTAAAAAGTACTACTATAAATCTTACGAAACGCGTAGTGTCAGTCAGTTTACGACTCCATGATATTATGAGCTAGTCCTCGGTCCTGCTGGTTTTACTGCAATGCAGACATTACCTCTTACTAACTCTATTATTCGGTCTGCTAGACTCCCTTTTTAAAAAAAAGGAAGTATTATTCTACAAAAACAAAGACAATGGGGTCCTCTGGACGTGACAGTCAATAATGTTTTTGTCCTATAACTTAATCTAATCCAACATTTATCAAAATTTGTTTGTTGATACCCTTTCTCTACGGATAGTAAATCTCTAATTTATGTCGTCGTTTTATTTCCAAAGTCGTGCCTGGGTTATAATTTAGTTTATAGAATACTACACTCTACCAAGTAAGCATTCTCTTTTCGGATGAAAAGTATTTTTTAAGATTTTTATCAAGTGGTTGGTGGTGGCAAGTGTTTGTGTTGTACTGTTGTTGTTAAAAAAGAACATTTTAAAATTATTAAACTGTAGTTTATAACGTAGGTCGGGTCAGTTATTAAGTATATAAAATTCTCGTGACATAATGTTAGTTACCATACTCCGATAGGAGTGGGCCGATTCTCATAAATTTTGTTATTGGGTAGGTCTGAGAATCGGCCAACATCTATTTTTCATCTCGATATTTCCACAGGATTGAATCTTATACGGGTGAAATCGCGCAGCGCGGCTAGTATGTAAATCGATTTTACGTTCTCGTCGTTTCAGCGGTCTGTTGACTGCTTATTTTCCAAATAGTCCTATCCTGTTATATCACACATAGATAACACGGCGTTTCATAATAAAAGTCGTTGAAATACGCTTCGTCCGGTGACGCTCGAATAGGTCAGCGGTGTTTCATTACTGCGGCTATCAGGCTAAATAAAAACGTCATAAACATGCGGCGAATTGTGCGTCTGGGAACGCTAGTAAATAACGCATGTCCAATATCGTTGGGCAGGACTTCTTAGGCTTGTTGTTCCACGTACCTACCCATAGACTTTTAACGAACTGAAGTCTCTATAGTCTTAAAAACCTCACAACATACATAGGAATATAAATTGAATACAATTATCAAATTGTGCTCAAAATTGGCACACCCTAAAAAAAGAAGAGCGTTTTATTATTTTTAGTACTAGATATAATAAGTAAAGTATTTTATTTCAAAAAGATACAATAGAGCTTTAGGTTTTTAGCTAAAAATTCATCGCATTATGTATTTGGTTTTAAATAAAAGACTAAAGGAATAGGTATTTAAATCATTAATCCGACTAACTGCTTAGCCGTCGTGATTAGATTATTTTTATCCGTACCCCCTATGACTCAATGCAGGGTACCCAGGACAGGGCATTGATAAGCGACCCACACATTGAGAAACTCTGTCGTAGTGAGTTGCGAGTGAGTAACAGCGAAAGCACTAATATATTGCACTTATCGTTTATCAGCAAGTAATGGGTATGATGTTACAAGATCGTAAAGCGTTCAAATACTTTTTAATGCAAGGGCATTACGCAGTTGAGTTGTGGTTATGTTTTTTGATTCCCAAATCTCGAAAGTGCAGTTTAGGAGGAAAGGAATGAACTAAACTATTCTAGAAAATATTTTGTAGATTTTTCGAACACTAATACTGAAGTATTATTAGTACCTGTACCCAGCGGTTCCATCCGCATTTAATTTGAAAGAAACCACTGATATTCCATATAAAATTCAACCCCCCTCCCCCTTTATTTAGGGGTAAAAACCCAATAAAAACGGAACACCGTTTAATTCGAACATATATGAATTAAACGACGCAACGCCTGAAAACGTTTTATTAACGCCACATAAATTGTATAATCGGCGAGACTGGAGAGGCACGTTTAAGAAAGCTTACCATATTGTTCGCTCCTATACGTTAATTGGCAAAACTTGCTGAACATAGGTTTTTATATTCAAATAGGGCCTACATTATAGGCTAGTGATAAATGGGAACAACATTATTCGTCTTTTACAGACGTAGAGTATCTGGAAAAATATATTACAGACATCCTGCTATCTTGACAATTAGCGCAGCAGCCACTGTAAAACTTGGATATATAATCTCACAGAATTTATTTAATAAATCCGTTTTAAGCGACATGATTTGTACTCCGGAGAGCGATATATTTAACTTCTTGTGGTCTCATGTTGGTACTAGTCTAAGGTTTCTTTTAGCAGACATTTGAAGCTTTTTCTAGATGTCTATGTCGCGAATTTTGATATTTTTAATATACAATATGTATATTGTGTATTAACTTATTCAAAGATATCAAAAAAAAGTAGTAGGTATATTTTATCTATGACCTATTACCTATTTGTTTAAAGTAATATCCGTCCCTTTTCATGTATTGTATGTAAGAAAGAACATTAGTGAATTCAGAACCAAAAATGATAATCATAACATAAATACGAGAAACGGGCATAAATTAGACATACCATTTCATAGACTTACTAAAGTAAAGAATTCCTTTCGGGGGCAATGCATACGCCTCTACAATAGTATCCCAGAAAGCGTCCAAAAACTTTCGATTAATAAATTTAAAAAAGTTGTTAAAGAGCGTTTGTGTGGTAAGGCATACTATAAGGTAGCAGATTTTATGACAGATACCACATCTTGGGATTAGTACCCTCCTCCCAGGCTGTTTCTGTACCATAATTATTGTAAATGTATAAATTGTATTGTATTATATCATATGCAAATGTACTTGTATTTTTATACTTTTGAATTTTACATCTGATCACAACATGAGGCCCGCTGAGTTTGTTTCGCCGGTTCTTCTCAGGACAGGGCTAGGGTTGAACCGGTGGTAGATTTAATTGTTGCCGTTCAAAAAGTAATTCCTGTAATTCTATTTTGAATAAAAAACTTTTCTTTCTTTCTTTTTTTCTTTCTGTACCGTAGTCTCTGGTAATACAATTAACAATTGTAATACGTAACGCGCTGGTACATAAATCGAATTTCTCTTTTAAAATCCTGTACCGGATAATTGATTCACGCAGACAATTTGGTGGCTCAATCGGCGGTATATCACGGTGCAAATTGGCAATCAGCCATCGATTAGCGGGACCCGGCCGGGCGTCACGGCGGAGCCCTTTCACACTGACGCGAGGTATTTTCAGGCTACAGCCTGCAGGAGCGGAATACGGCTCGCTTGTTAATTGACACGTCCACTCGCAAACGTCTGACGCTTTTGGTGTTTTTGATTGGACAACAAAAAAATCCAGATTACCTTTACTTTTAACGGATCGCGATTCCTGAATATATTTTACGTATTCTATCTTCTTATTGGCCCTCGGTAGGACCCGTATGTAGGGAGATAGAAAAACAGATATTTAATTCCTATAATTCATGAACTTCTTGTCTTGACAAGAAAACTCCTTATTATGAGTAACATCTGATTTAGATACTCAGGGTCAGTAATTGACTTCGAATTCGGTCAGTAGGCCGGCGGTGACATTTAGAAATATTCCTGTACATACATATCAGCCCTAACGATTGTATGACCGTTTACATTGGGTATTTTAAAGTTGTGCTGACTTAAAAAAAATACCAATGGGATATACGTATTTAGTTTTTTATATCCAAATCCAGTAATAGGACTGATATTCAGACATTTAACATCCGATTGGTCGGATAGTTTTTCAATATTTTTAAGTTTAAGTTCTTCAGTTCCTATGTAATAATTGGAATTGCTACTTTATAATTGGACATGATATGATAAAAAATAAGCCGTTTATTGGTTAGCGTAAGGTGCTTAAGTCATTTTTTTCCGCTATAAACCTGAAACGATATCACTCAATGTATAAAAGTAAAGTGATATAATTGCCGGCAGCGAGATAGCGATCCTTAAATGATTCAGTGTAAACGACAGGCTGTGTGGGTGGTTTATTCTCTCCTCAATCAGCGACGCTCGTTGGTTGCACGCGCCCGTGTCACTCCACTATTATTATTGGCAGTATTTGTAGTAATGGTCCCGGTGGCACGCTTACTATTGTGTCACGACAGATGTATATTTGTGGGACCACCGAGGGCCAGGAAAGTGGAACTAATTGTCGTTACAGTTTATACCCTTTCCTTATTGTTGCTTATTCGGATGATTTAGGTGTTATTTCATTTTGGAATTCATCATTGGTGTAGCATAAAGATGCATTCGCGCTGTAACTTTGTGTCAATTTCTATTGTAAAAAGGACCCAGTGTTGAATAATTGAGTTGAGAATATGTCGGCGGTATTTTTAATAACTCCTATTTAATAATATTTCTAACAAGTCATCATATCACCCTTAATGGTCCACTCCTCGTCATACGCTTCTTTCAATGATAATACAGCTCTTACTCTGTGAATTATTAATAATTAGACAGACAAATTAGCGAGTTAACTAATAAAATCCTAAATGTCACAAGAGTCAAGATTAAAGACCTCAAAGATTAGTTCATGCGCAATTTTGGGTGAAAATTTGCTTATAACAAAATGATCCTATATCTGTTTCAACCGTTGATCCGAAACCAACCGCTAAGCACCTAATTATGCATATTAATTTAAAACACAACGATACCGATGCATCGAGAAACGTCACCCGTGACAGTCGAAACGCATTTATCATAATTGTCAGGAAGCGCTAAGAAGCACGATGCATTATACTTAGCGGTAAAAAGGATACATTAAACCAGTATCGGGGCACGTGGACTCGATTCGTGGGTCCAGTATTTGTTTACGGAGGCCGAGACCACACGTGCGCAGGCAATCATCTGCCCATCTCCGCCCCTCCTGTAATCACGCCATCATTACCTCTAATGACGTGTTAACGTTCCTTTATGGGAATGCCAAACATGACGTCCACATTTCGGTCATTTACATTTGTTTGTCCACTATCTTCATGTTGTTTGCTTTCGTCTTCTAAAACAGAGGGCGGCGTTTGGTCGGTCACAGGTGCTGGTTTCGAGTGCAACTTGTTTTTTTTATTCTTGTTTGCATTTTTGTCTTGTGTATTATTCTCTTCGTTCTTTATTCAATTTGTGGATTTGTGGGCATACTTTTTTGAATGTTAATCTTATTGTACTATTTCAATTTAGACGATGTCTAAAAAACGTCACTGAGGTTGAATGGTTACAGTTATTATCAGCGTTTTCTTTGACAACTTGTTATTCTTACTAGTACTATAAATGCCAAAGTATGTATGTAAGTTTTTATTCTTTCACGCAATAACTACTAACCGGATTTGAAAGATATATGGCACATATAAGATTGAGTCAGAGCTAGTCATATTTTGATAACTTATGCTTAGAAGCAAAAAATGATGGTCCGTATAGTTCAAAATTCTAATCAACTTTTAGTTTTTATCTAGTTAATAACCAGACTGTATTTGTTGATACTATGCCTCGTATGGATTGCCTAATTTTGTTCTTCAATCCTCAGAGTACAATATGGGAATACTTAATAGTATGTGTATCTTACCAGCATTGTCAGTGAAAGTCATCAGCAGGTTGGTTAAGGGCCCGTAATATGCTGCATTCAGCATAATTTCTTTACATTCCTTCGTATCTTTCACATTTTAATATGTACACTTTTCTAAGAACTAGAAATTTAAAAAATACTGGCACAGAACACCCACGGTCACTTACCTCCTGGTCTCCGTTAATACTCCGTGGATTTTGTTCTCTCCGGCAAGTTCTTTTTTACCGCCGACAAAATCAATTATGGTCTTTACTGTTGAAAGAATACTTGTTCCGTGTAAACCGACTGTAGCTTGTTCACAGGCATCTTCTAATTCACACGATGTATTTAGCTGAAGTTTGTGAAACACTATGGAGATGTAATGATGTACGTGGTAATGCATTTTTTCGTGTACTTAAAGACGGTCGTCGATGTTAATTGAATTATCAATGCAGACTTCCTCATTGTGGAAACTCGTTTGTACGGGCTAATACGTGAAATGTTTTACAACATTTCTCAAGCGAGGTTGTGTGTGAAGTTTAAGAATTAATCGATTATATATTCAGACGTCGATATTGAGTTATCTGCGCTCCCTTTTGAGAGTCACGCTAGTTCTGTGGAAAAAAAGCGGTCAAGTGTGCATCGGCGTAAGTTGTGTGTAGGTTTTTTAGAAGTATGAATATATATATCCAATATCAGCGTAGTTTATGACAGATATCTCTCTCTATTTTGTCTCTTTTATCTTTTTGAATAAAGGAGACGGTCCATTTCAGGTGTACTCTTGTACAGATAACAATAAATAAAGAAAAATACATAGAATTAAAAAAAATACATTAAATTCGTTGAACTCACTAAATAAAATGCATGAAACATTTAAAAATTCAAGTTTTACTATTAAATGACAACACTTGTCAAGATGGCGCGTTTCAACACAAGTGTTATATTAATCTGTGATACTAAAAAAGTTTATCCCATGAGGTTTCATTATCATTGTTTGATCACAGTATTTTTAAAATTAAATAATTAATTTATATTTAACTTTAAAAATGCTGTAATTCGAGGCCGATTGATGGACTTGCAAAGTCAATTGTTTGACAGATACGTCTAACGTCGGAGTTCTAAACAAGACGCCATTGTTATTAATGTCATAGTGTTGCATAATGTGGAAAGATTATATTTATTGGGCGTCGGAAATAAAGACGTATCCATGATTTAAATTATGCAAATGTTGCTCAAATTGTATTTCCTTTATGCTATTAGCTGTACAAGAGTACACCCAGGGCTCATACAATTTTGGAACGTCTCCTTTGGTTCGTCAATAACTAATTAAAAGTAGGAAAAGTTAAGACGAATTGAAAGATACAAAATTAATTCCTAAAGCTAAAATTCCTAAACTGTGTCACTTTCTTTCTTTCTTTTCTTTTCACAAAGCCTAGAAGTACTCCGTGATTATGCAGTGCGCCGTTGCACTACCTTTTACTGAAAATCCTTAGAGGACGATAAAATGACTTTAATTTTGGCACTTTATTACGACGAAACCCTTAAAAGGTTAAGGTGACTGTTGATAGAGTTCACGCACGCAGGCAGCAGGCTCCCTGTTGTCTCCGACCCGAGGCGCCTATTGTAAAACTACCCGCTGTGCCGTAAACCTATCACGGCATCATTCTATAAACCACAACCTCATATGTGCATTTATTCTGACTCGTATTCGAATTCTGTTTAGTAACGACTCAATCGATTATTAATCGCGTGCACAATAAGACTATTAAAGAACGTTAAGCTTTCAATTTTATTTATTTCGTAAGTTCACGCCTATGAAAAGAAATCGTTTATTAAATACAATATAAGCTCTACTTAAAACTATCTATATAAAACTTATAAAAGTTGTAAATGAGAAAAAAACCGAAAAAGTTGACATTACCTTATTCAATTTTTTTTACCCTTTTATTACGAGAAAAGTTATCTTTTATCACGATAACGTGTCTCTCTCTTACCATTTCTCTGTTCGTTATTATAATTAAATATATATTAAATGTAAGAAAATAAAACTTGGTTTAGTTTTATTTTCTTACATTTAATATACCGGGTGTTCCAGACCACCCGTCCAGGCTGATTATTTCGAAAAGTTTAAAAAAAAAAATCAAAACAAAAAAATACGTGTCAAATATTTTTTGAAACTCTATCAAATCATACCAAAAACACCCCTCACCCCCAACCCCCTGTTAGGGGTAGGGGGTGCAACTTTAAAAATTCAAATGGAAACCCGTATTTTTTTTTGCAGATTCGGATTCGTCATGAAAAAAGACAAACATTTTGTCTGGAACATTTTTTTTGATTCGCCATAGATGGCGCTGCAATCGACAAAAAACGATTTTCTTTGATTTTGACAAAAATCAAAGTCAAAAACAAAAATAAAAACAAAAACGAAACTAGAACCATGAATAAAAACAAAAACAAAACAGAATTAGTTCAAAAGCAAAACAAAAACAAAAATAATCTCCGATAAAAAAAAAAATACTTTTCGAAATAATCAGCCTGGACGGGTGGTCTGGAACACCCGGTATATTTAATTATAATATATTCCATGACACCTACAGCTACTCGCATACAATCTGGATCAACTGTTTCAGCTATTGCACGGGAATTTACTAAACTTAAATGTCTCTGAGATCTAGTTGGATGGTTACAATAATATTTTACGAGTAAATGTTCTGTGCTACGAACGCGTAGCGATAAATACTAAGTATTTGAACGTACCTCCCGTACGGACCCCTCGGTATAAATCAAAAGCAGGTATTCCCGCGTCTCGAGCATTCGCCTGTGAATGTTATGAACACTTGGGGTTCTGCGGGTTACGACGCGGATATTTCGGTTCACTGATTACGCAAATGTAATTATTTGGACTTGTTTGTAACAACAACAAAACAACTACACATCTTCACATTAGTTTCTTAATGGCAGAGAGAACAGAGAGCCACATGTTACTATGTACCATATACTGCCTGGCTTACTCTACATGCATTGTTGTCTTCTTACTATCTTTCCGCTTGCGATGACTGCCGTCCCTTTCCAATGTAGTTTAAATTAAATCTTAAAATATAGAAGAAGAAGAAGGAAATATACTTTATAGTGAATACAAATAACAACAGTAATAATAATAACAATGATATACTTAACGAATTTATGTACACAAAGGCGGTCTTATTGCTAATTAGCAATTTCTGCCAAACAACCTTTGGACATAGGATACAATATTTAGGTAGCTAGGTAGGTAACACAGAGAGAGAGAAAAAAAAAATTAACAGAAAATCATCTTAAACAAATCACAACGTTTAATAGCGTATGTATAACATTTATTTAAAAAAATATACACATACTTATATACAAATATAATATACACCTACATATATTGTTACATACATACATAGATAAATACATACAGATGTAGTAAATAACACAATTAATCTAACTTGGTCATAGCTAGATAGTGAGATTTAATTAATAATTTAAAAATATTTAAACTTTTAGCTTGTTTTATGGGTAGTGGTAATGCATTCCATAATTTGATTGCCCTGATGGTGTAAGACATTTCATAAAATCTGGTATTATGAAGAGGCATATTAATGTGTAGACATTAGGAAGTGACAGTGTACGTAGACAGTGGGAAGTGCGTGTTGACATTGGGAATATATACCACGTCATCTTTTCCTAAAGTATACCTAGGTCTCAAGGCACAGACTACCGAGACGAAACACCGTATGTTTGGTCTGGTCTGGTTTTGGTCAGTTCAATTCCGATATAGATATTTACGATATATGAAGGATCTGGCGGAGAGTCGAGAAGGCTAGTTGCTATGTTTGGCCTGATATATACGTACGATTTCCACACCTAAAAAAAAGGTTACATAATTTTAAGTGAGCCATTTATGAATGTGAATTTTCGCAAATAGTAAAATAGAGATTATTTGCAATTACAAAAATATAATGCTGATGCAAAGGGATTTAAAAGTCAGTAGCTTTAGGTATATCTACTGCTTGCCAATTCATGGCGTAAACACACGACCACTCTGGCAAGAGTGTGACGACTAACAATAAGAAAATAGAGACCTTTTAGCAATACTGTTACCTAAAGAGTTTTCTTGTTCTTATATATTATGTTGGTTTACATCGCAAATCAATCTGGCTAATTTGAAGGGTCAACCATTTATTTGTTAACGTTAATTAGTTCAATGGTGACAAGTCCGTCAAAGTCTTTTCCTTTATATCCTTATTTCCGTGTTATTCTTATTATTTCTTCAACGACTAGCTCGGTTACCTTGAGGACGCTACTTCTATTCACATCCTGTCTGATACCCGTATTAATCATTAGGCAGTTTGAGTATCAAAATTGTAAAGATAAAGTAGTGTGTACAATGAAGTTGCTAGTCAGCGCTGCTTTAGAGCCTTCGGACCCTCCTCACGAGTGACGTCTATGCAGTCCGCAGCTGCGGCGCCGACAACATATTTATTATCCTCATTAACCTTCAAGAACGTTATTTAATTGTCGCTCGTTTTTTATCCTCCTCACCTTTGACCCTCCGCGACTTATTGCTCCCCGGCCGCTCTTTGAAAGCGAACTGGATGGTTATTTATCATGGCCGGGACAAGGATGCGTGTTTCTATCTCTGCGGCGCTTGAGCTCGTCTATGATTAATGCGGTTATAAGGACGTGATTACTGTCACGGCGCGTCGTGTGTGCTTCATTTGTTGCGTCTCAAAGATTCTTTGAACGTGGATAAATATGTCGGATATGAATGGTTTAAAAAGGTATATAAATTGAATGAGTTGAGGATTTCTATTTAACGTTCAGTGTTGGTACTCAATACTGTTGGCGGCTTATGATTAATTAATAACCATAATTCAAAATGAAAACGAAAAATGTTATTTTCTATTATTTTTTATTCTTCTAAAAGTTTGATTTAGTCTGAATGATGAAAAAAATTCAGCATGATTATTTCGTGCGTCAAGGACGAAAAAATAATTATCATTTTGTCGTTGATACTTTTCTGAAGTTTTACTTTTACTGTTTTGTCTAGACATATATAAATTCAAATAAATTTAAATAACATAAAATAAGCGTCAAATACATATAGTTTCGAACTGCTCATGTAAAGTTTAAGCCTTAAGGGAATCTGTCTCTCCATTCTGATAAATTAATTACATAACTTATGAGAGTAAATATTGAACCTCCTAATCTCAAACCAGTTGCCTGCGAGCCGTTGTTACCATTGTTCTGTTGCTTTCAATGCGTGTTATTCACCTCTGCGCTTGACGTCTTCATGTGGCTGCGGTAAATTGTGATATCATGTGGAACGTCACCGGTATGAAACCGTTTATTGATTAGTATCGTCGTTTGTCCGCTGTTCGCTTTGAATAAAATTCGAATTATAATTAATCACAGCGTCGCGTGGGAGAGCTCCGCGGCCGACGATCTATCATATTTTGTGATAACGCCATACTATTGAGTATCGAGCTCCAGCTTAGATTTTTTCAATGCAACAGCAAAACACTTTGTAAAGGGAGCATTACCATTTATCCGCCCGTGGGCGTGCTGTTTGTTAATGCAATGTAAAGTGATATTGTGGACGTTAAACGTTTACTGCGCCGCGCCGGCTTTTGGGTTAACGTCTGTTGGCGTTGGAACTTGCGGTCCTGCGGAGTGTGCAATTTGGATTCAAATTTGTAAAAGTTAAGTATATAATACAAAGATGGAATAGGCTGGCATTGCTGCATGTAATCTGCTGTCTTGTAGTTTTTTTGATGAGGATGTGATATATTCTGTAAACAATGCAAATGCCTTTTTTTATAAATTAAACTAATTCCACCCTTTAACCATATTACAGTATAAAAATGTTATAAAATTTTCGCACAGGAATCCCTTACAAGCGTCTCTAGGAAACTTAGGCGAAGTTTCATTACGATCTGAGCTGTGATTGAATGTATAATATATATGTATACCAAATTCATGACACAAAAACCAATAATTGTGTTAGTGGTACCATCGGGCCTTTTATGCCCTATTGATGGCCACGACCGTACTCTCTCGATTGTGTGTATGAGGGGATGAGTAAATACTTTACGGCTCATGGCCCGCTGCATCGGTGAAATCAAGTGTTGACGTTTATTTGACATGAATTTACATAAAATTGCCGCACCAGTAGACCTGTATCGTGGTGTCAGCGCGGTGTAATGCAGGGCTTCCAAGTGAAGTGTTTATATGCCGTTTTGTTTTATGCTCTTCAAGATACGTCATGAATTGGCAAGCAGTAGCTATACCTAAAGCTACTGACTATTAAATCCCTTTGTTCTCCAGCATTATATTTTTGTAATCCAACTAATATTATAAATTCGAAAGTTTGTATGTTAGTCTGTTTGTTTGTTTGTTTGTTACTCCTTCACGCAAAAACTGCTGAACCGATTTTTATGAAATTTAGCACACACATAGTACCTAACATGGATTAACACATAGGATAGTTTTCATCCAGAAAAAATGTTCCTGTGGGATGCCATGGGATGATTTTCTATTTTCCACGGGATCGAAATTTACGGGGGTGAAACCGCGGGGCGCAGCTAGTTGCAAATAATCTATATTTAATACAGCAAACTTTTGCTTTGACTATCAGATTACGTTGTCGTATGATCGAATTTAGGACAAACTAGGGACGTACAAGAGCCCCCTCGAAGATGCTGCCACCTTGTCGTGGTTCTTGCTTATTGCTTGCGTGCCTCTATGATCCCCAAAGCTATACCGGACAGGGCTACCCATACCGGACAGGCTTAAGGGGAAAGGCCAGACTAAGAGCCGCTCAGCTGGAGAGTCCTCCACCCGTCCCTCTGAATCAGCAAATGGCGGCGTGGATTAGGGCGACCGGCGTGGCGCGCTTCCTTGGAGCATTGGGACCAGGTCTTGGTGGAAACCTGACCCCATTGTCGGAGGCACCCGGATAGTCCCCAAGGAGAAGTCTGGCCTTTTCGCCGAGGCCAAACTGACGCTGGAGGGATCCCGTTGCTTGTAGATCCGGGACCCTCCAATAATAGCGGCTGAAGGCACCTGCAGGGGCTTAGACGGTAGTAGCAATAGCCGAGCACGACACTGTACCCGGTTGAGCCAGCGGGGATCCTGGGTAGCGTACGTAAAGGTATACCCCTGCGTCACAAAACGTACAAGAGCATTATAATGGCATAAATTTGTAGAAAATATTCAAGATATTACTTAGTAAATAATTTATCCGTAAAGTTTCCTGTAAAACCGGATAATTTATTTCCAAACTTAAGCAATTTGTCCTTTATTTTTGTCGATATTTGAGTAATATAACAACTTTTTCCGGTCTCAATATCTGAATCCCGATACCCAAGCTATTATGTTTCTAATTGCACAATGCAACAGCTATATACATAGATGGCGCTAGCGCGGGAAACCCCGGGCTACACGGTCGCCTGTCAATTGAATTTGTCTGCGAGCGTCGAGCTTTAATAGCGCACTAAACTACTTTAAGCACTATCATTGCTATACCCATAGGGCGTACGTATCTATTGTGAGACACTAAAACTCATTCCACGTCTACTTTTATAGTCATAGCGCAAGTTATAATATTATGCTCCTGGTTTAGAGGTTTACCGTGGCATTTCATTACTTGTGCTATTGTTACGATTTTTGTGTTTGCTTTTATTGTATATATAGGTATATAATCCATCACGATGGACACCCATCATTTTGTAGCCACATCTCGTTTCTTATCTCCTGTGGAACGTCTTGCAATAATCCAGGCAAAGTATTTATTAAAAACTCCAAATACATATCTGAGCCATAGCCAATCCATTTCATTTTAATTGTATTGCAGTCTTTGTGCCTTTTTTA
This sequence comes from Calycopis cecrops, assembly GCA_001625245.1. Lineage (NCBI taxonomy): Eukaryota > Metazoa > Arthropoda > Insecta > Lepidoptera > Lycaenidae > Calycopis > Calycopis cecrops. Next base: position 84,155 of record LUGF01033751.1, on the reverse strand, counting down.
CCTGATGATCCTTTTTTTTTTTTAAACTTGACTCAACATATTTGTCGCATGTAACAATTAGAGCACAACAATTATTTTAAATATGAACACTTATTACTATGGAGTTATGATAT
>LUGF01033751.1:50238-72900 GCA_001625245.1 Calycopis cecrops | reverse complement strand
AGCCGGAGCCATTTTCCTGACTACCAACGCCCACAAACATCCGAATAGAGGCTATACAGATGCGCTGCCCTCCTTTCTCCTCCCACCTCCGTGGGCCACCGGCTACTTACACACCGCACGAAACGCGACAGCACAGCTGTCACTTTACGCCAGTCTCGTGTCGCTTACACGAGACTGGCGTAAAGTGACAGCTGTGCTGTCTCGGTACCACTCCGGTCGTGTCGGCCCAATTCGACTGCATGCAAGCATGCAGTGTGGCACTACCTCTTACCAATCCGGGGCCGTCCAATTATAGCGGCTAAAGGCAACCGCAGTTGTTTAGTCTAGGGGCAACCCAGTTGCCGAGCCTGACAGCCTGTACCCGGTTTAGCCACCCGGGTTCCTGGATAGCGTACGTAAAGGTATTCCCCTGCGTTACCAAGAAAAGGTCTTCTATTCTGTTTTTTACTACATATTATTGATGTTAAAACTCTTTGAATTGGATTCTACATCACTCGAGAAAGTTTAAGTATTGACAAGAAGCGATTACGTTTGTATTAAATGTAGGGAAAACCCCGAAGCACGGCTAGTTAATGTAATTTCACGTATTGTATAATTTAGCATTTTGCATTATAACCAACTGGGCGACGGCGCCGGAGTCTTCTCACGAAATTCGCTTGGCGCCTACGCGTGGGCGGCCTATCATACGCCGCCATCGTCTCACCGGCTCCACTTGCTACATACACCGGCTACATGTGCTCTATGGCCCTTCGTATTAAGCTCAAAGTCGAATAGTTTACGATAATTCAACTTTTCCCTAGACCTAACAACCTCCTTTTGTTGCCCATGCGGCTAATTAGTCAGGCTGTTTAGTACTATGCACGCCGCGGGCATTACGAGGTACAATATGCGGTTTGATTTGTTGAGTTATGCGCCACATCGCATGTTTAATAGATTATTTTTAAAGTCTAGAATCACTCGTATTTAACCGACCACAATAAAACGCGCGTTTATTTAATTATGCACTTTATATCGTAGCCAATAGGATTCAACGAGTGCTACGAGATACATCGCCTCGAGTTATCGTAGGATATTTCTCCATGTGCAGCACGTAAATTTATATCTTGCTTTCAGGGCGCCATCAATACGCCTACAAGGACATTATATTTTTAATATTATATCGAATGTCTTGTCAGCTGGGGCATTGTATTTCAAGAGTCGTGGTCAGATTCATCTTCGCATATGTTTTCATATTTACCATTGCTATTAAATCTTCTTGTCTGATGGTTTTGAGTACTCATTGACAACATGATAAACAGCAAACCGTTTACATGAAATATATCGCACGAGCCAGCCATCATTGTGTTCATCGTTTGTGCTTTTTATTATTTTATTTCATCATAGTTTTTGAATATTTTTTTCATTTTATTTTATGCTCCGATTTTATCGTTGCGCTTTAATTATGTAGATATATTCAAAATATGTTTTAAAATTTGACGGATATATTTATACTCAGAATGAAGCAATGTATTAAAGACTTCTATTAGATTTAGGTACTATATATATTTTTTTCTTTTACCTACACCGATAGTATGAATTATGAACATAAGACCCTATGCAGCGATATAAGACGCATGCAAAAAAGTTCATACTTGTTTTTTTAGGTAGAATAAAAAGAGAAACTGCAACGCACAAGTTCTTTCCGCGTCTTTGGTATTTTCAAACATGAAATCTACTTCCTTGTGTCGCTATTCACCATTTAATACCACTCAAACACAGCCATTAGTTTGTTATTATATAAATGTTTAGTCCTTTGCGCACGGCTTCTTTGGTGTTACAATGTTGATAACTTTATGAAGTATTTAAAACATTCCTCTTTAGCTGTGGCCCATAAAATTCTCGTGTAATTCATTTGTACGTAAATGTAATGAACACGTTTGTCGTATCGCTCCGGTATCGCGGCGGGGTGTATTATCAGCTTCTGATTTGTCGCGATAAGGCGATTTATCTTCAATAAATTTATCGCTCAATCAACGTCGCCGCTTACACTGGTTCGCGCCTCGCCTGATTGGATTTCTTCATAATTACATCTTTTGACACGTACTCGCCAAGTTTCGTACGCGGGGCGCGGGATCGTGGGAGCAACGCAATCATGCAGTGATTGTCTTGTTTTAATTCGAGCGCGAGTCCTGGCGGTGTTTCAAAATTAAGTACTCGCTCTCGTTTGGTGATTATTTTTGCTAGCGTTTGCGGTTACGTTGTCTGAATTTGCGCTTGGAATGTTAAAGTGTATGTCTGAGATGATAGGCGGCGTTTTAAAATAATTAATTAATAAGCGATCCTTTAAGCCGTATTGTATGTATGGTGATATTTATGTTTTTTTCTACAGTACGTACGTCCTACACACATTTAATTTTAAACAAAATGAATATTTCTCTCCTGGCCATACCTATTACAGGAATTTCGAAAGTGAAGCAAAATTTGAACAGAAATTTGTTTTATTGTTTAGCAAGATTTCCTTATCGGTGAATGGGTAAAAAAATATCTTAATAATGTTATGAATGCAAAAATTTGCAGGCATCGATGGGTAGATATTTGCTACACGATCACGCCAAAACTACTGAACATATTTGACGTCTGCACACAAGCATTTGCACAATCAGAAGTCTATCAGAGCATCGTCATTTTACCCTAAAGGCCACCCAGGCTCTCATATGAGCAAGAGCACCTTTACATAACATTTTAGAGCTTTCGACAACACAACACTGCATAAAACGAATGCAGTTTCATGTACGCGCCACTTTACATTTACATTACACGCGTACGAGTTCTCGAAACAATTACGTGCGCGATGAGAGGTGGACGCGTGTTGTTTCACTCGCATGTCAGGTACATTAATGTATGATGCGGTCATTTGTGCCGTATGTGTGTATGTGTGATACACTTCGAGAAAGTTCGTTGCGTTGTCTTCTTTATTTAAATTTGTGTACATCTAGTGCACAGGTTCCCAAAATTTTTCGTCTAACGTCCACTTTGAAAATCAGTTACTTCGTATCGCTCCCTTATTAGTTATTACACCTTGATATTCAAAGACAATTATGTCGTTTCTGGCCCTTTACCGCCCCCCTCTGAGCATCTAGTGTCCACAAGGGGGCGTTATCACTCACTTTGGGAAAGACTGATCTAGAGGCTATATACCCGTACTACGAGGGATACGATAGGAGTCTGCATTTTTCAATTTTCTCAATATTCTCGTAGAGCACGTCGCACTGTCGATCCTGCGCCTGATTTTTCATCGGTCTTTTCAGCCTGCTGGTACATTGATATAGGGAAAAGAGGGAATTGGGAGTGCACTTGTATCTGCTCCCAACTGTACTCTAGTGCCCAATTTTGCACTATATGTATGTATGCCTAATTGCTTTCCAATATAAATTGAGACACGTTCGTTTCGAAAATTGTAGCTACGACAATTTGGTACCCGATATTCTCTTCTCTTTATGTTATATCTATGTTGTATTTGTATAAAAATAAAGAAATGTAAGTAGAAGTTAGTTTACAAAAGCAGTAGAAACTTTTGTGATTTTAACACTGAAAGGCTGAATAAAAACTGAAATCCGAGAGCATGATAAATATTAAGATATTCTCCATGTCAGAACTTTATCCCTGCGATGCCTGTTGATTATATGGTAACGGTAGATGACCTTTTAAACGAATGGCGAGGTCCTATGGAATATCACACCAGGCAAGCACGGAGTCCAAAGTTCGACGGTGGTCGCAATTAGACGGTATAAATGACCCCACTCGTTCTCAGTTTTCAATCGATTAATCGGTTGGAATGAAAACGGATTTTTGTCGATTCTTTATGCGTTGTCTCGTTTATGTTGACGTATCGATATTTATCGATATTCTTATCGCATCATTAATATAATGTTCTCTATTGAGAGCATCTTATTTGGATACACCCACCTGTTTATTAGCATTGGAATGTTCTAGAACCTATTGCCGATGCCCGTATGTTAATAATTGATTCTGTATTAGTAAAATATGATTTAGGGCCTTAGATCTCCGACAAGGCCCGCATGCATGAAATGCTCGCCACATATCAATTGCTTTGACACCGGGGATTACATAAGTCATCGCCCAATACAATGTGTTAACTTTTATGTCTTGTTCGTAATGAGTGTACGAGGAGATAATTTTTTAAATCCATTTCTTTATTCGTCACAATGATATTCAATGGCAATATCAATTTCATGCTTATTAAGTTAGTTGAACAAATTAAACGGTTGGTAGGGTTGTACGAATAGTTTTCTTTTCAGTATCGATATATCGATTAAATTAAACTTTATGGTTGTGTGGAAAATGTTCTGTATAGAAGATTTTTGCTTTTAGAGTCAGGGAAATTCAGTCAGTTTGTGTCACGCCTTTTTTTTAAATTTGCAGAAATGATGTTAATGCATTAGTATATCAACTTTTCTTTCACATGTGCAATTATGACAATCATGTTTGTTTAAAGGGCATTACATAATATATTTCTAATCTGTTTTGTCGTTGGCGTTTCTGTGTGGTCACCAAATGGCTCAAGCGGAAGATCGGTGCCGACATGTATATCTGCAAATGCCGAGCTTGAGACCAATTTTGCAATGACTGAAAATTGATTGTTATTTGCTTTATTATTTTTACGAACCTTTACAAAATTAACGTTTATTTATTTATTTAATCACAAAAATGTGTGCTCATTCTATCTGGTTATCTACACGAATATAAATGACAGATATTTGAATACCACTCCACCTTTTCACAATAGCCCGCGGCTGGTGTCAACTGGTGGGGAGGAATTTTAAAACAAATGTTCATCCATTACAAGGCGACAAAAGCTTTATATCGACAGAAGACAATGGGGACAATGGCTGTCCTCTGTCAATTATACCATCATTACCATTCGGATAGATCACGCAGCGGGTCAGACCAAATATAATACGGCGGAGTAGAGAACCTTTGGCATGCGATGTTTTTTTTTATTTGTTTCTTGCGTCTACAGGCTATGCCTCTCTGTCTTTTATTTTGACATTATTGAAAAAAAAATTGGCTAAGGAGTGGACACTGGTGATTAAATTTTCAATGGCATTTTGGGATTGTTATGGGAGGACACCGATGCATCGCTTTTCACTACGTGATTGGGCTTATATCACAACAATAGCGTAGTGTTATTGCACTTATACTGTTGTTTTATACTGTATGTCTTTTAAATGCACCATGAGTATGCAGTTGCTGCTATATGGATATGTTCCTATGGTCTATTTGCAGCAGCATTGCAGCATTGCAGCGGGTATGGGGCCTTACGGCCGGTGCATTATATCGCCGCCAAGTGATATCTTCTAGTGGATCATGCAATTTGTGAGATTCCGTTGACCCATTGATGAGCAGGGCAGGACTGTAACACACATAACACTTAGGTATTTGCCCCTCATCCTCATCCTCATCAAAAAACTTGTTATAGTTAAACATATATATATATAATTGAAGTTTATTAATAACGTATGAAAAGGTTTGCTAGTCCTATGATGCGATGACAACAGTTACAACTAGATATACCTTTATTTACAATTTAACAAATCGTATAGATACCGACTCGTGGTATAGCAATATTTAGACGTAAGTATTATAAGTGCCTATGCGCAAGATTGGTAAGAGATGTGTAGAACTAAGTTTAAGTCAGACAGAAGTACCAATCGGGAGCTGATAGGTTCTGCTTGATGGCCAAAGAGAAAAAACTACTAACGATTGTCAGGTTTAAGTTTCTGTGCCTTACATAAGTATAGTATTTCTTTTCTGACCTATAATTATGCGAGGAGAAGCCCCAAGAAGAGAAGAATATGTACATCTTTATTAGATTGTTATGAGTAGTCCCCGGGTGGAGACTAGGAGAGTTAGGGTTGAAAGGGAGCCGACCCCACTCTCACTGCGGGAGTGTGGAGGGCCGAAATGATCATCTTAATTTTTTTAAGTCTTGTGTAGTATCCTTAGTACGTTTGCAATAAATACTTATTTTTGATAACGTGGACATGTTCTGATATCTGTTATGGACATGTTATGTTTAATAACGTGAGCTTTTCCCTCGGGCTCCCTGCGATCATATCAAAGGGTCAAGTGTGGTAGCCGCTGTCGATCCTGGCGACACAGGAGTAGCAGCGGCGGGAACGAGTGGTGGGCCAAAGCCCGATATAGTTTAACGTGGACATGTGGCGCGCTTCCTATATCTTCTCGATTACAGGACCTTAGTGGAGATGTGTTGTTGATCTTTAAAAAAGAAGCATTATATTTTGTAATCTCTGCAACCCCAACCTTGGAAATATAAATTATAAAAAAAAAAATTTGAAAACTCGAAAAGTTTATGGCTACTTTATAGTTTGACCAACAATTAACAATTTATTATATTAGATATTGTTATATCACGATATGATGACAAGCCTGGACTTAGCTATAATATCATATTACTCTATAAATCCAATTTGGCACTGACAACACTCGCAGGATACAGTTGAAACTCTATACATCCACGGTTGACTCACCGTCTTCTATTTGTTTTCATAAACAATGTGTTCAAATAAAACTGTCTGTTTTGGATTATAATCATCATCAGCCTTCATTCGTTCATTGTACACGTTATGCTTATGTTTTATTGCGTAATAGCCGATATTTTAGTACGTTGTATTGTAAGTGCTTTGCGGAAATGTTCTAGTCGAAATTTAAGGATTGCGGTTCATGAATGCAAATTAAATTATCTAAAACTAACTGTTGGTACTAGCTAATGAAATTTATTTATTTTAATAACTCTTCTCATTCCTTTATTAGCTACCTTATTAGACTAACATTAATATTTTGCTGCATAGATCATTATTAAGCCACTTCATAGCTGATCCTAACAGATGTATTATAAATAGGTCGAAATTTTTAACGACTAGCTATAACCCTTGGGTATTTTGTTATTCCAGATTGTAATCTATATCCCTGCCCAATTTGTTCAAATCCATTCTGCGTGAAAGAATAACAGACATCCATACAAACTTTCATTATCGTCACCTGTAGCCAAGATACGTCCACTCTGGACAGAGGATCACCAAGATACAAACTTGCGCATTTCTAATATTATTGAGATCAATAGGATGTATTAATTACCAAGCTTTTTTAAATCATCTGTAAAATATGAATCGAAATCCCCATCGCTTCTCGGTACCGAAGAAAAGCACACCGATCGACGAGCTTTCTCGTGTCAATATTTTGTTAAAAGCTCGCACAAAAAGTTAATCAAACTTTAAATTAATCGCCAATAAATAAAATTTATACACGTTTCGCGGTATTTGCCAATTTTTTATTTTTGCCACCGGCGGGCCCGATTGAAAATTAACCCCATTATTGACGATGTCCGCCATGTTTTTTTCTTGTCAACACGTGATAACTTATGGGCCCCCTAACAACCTGGTATTATGGTCCGGTACCTGTCATTTTATTAAGATTTTTTAGCGAAATTGAAAAATTTTAAACCAAGTAATAGCCTGGGGTGCTACGAGATGGGTTTTGGGGATTTATGATAGCAGTTCTCAACAGATTGTAGTGATTTCGAATTATATCCATTTCTTGGCTCGAAATTTTTGGAATATTGGTTGTTTGTTTGATTTTTGGTAAGTATTGCTGGTTGTAAACATAATCAGCATGACCTGGGAAGTAAGTTTCATGAGATTTGTGTGGGCTGTGGTGTAAAAAGCAACAAAATTACAAATATTATATTATATTTTGATTTAGTAAATTTACACCAATCTCATTTAGATGTATAAAACTTATACGGATTCTAACACAATCCATTTGAACACCTATTTTCCCGACATTCCGGTAACAGTTAGTGAGAGTAGTCGAGGTGGTTCATGGAGGGGAGAGAAAGAAGAGCAACGCATCTGTACGACGTCTACGCAGTCGTCTACAGCTCATAGTATTATCGGAGTCATGAAATGCTCGTTTGCGACTGCTAGTTTACCCCCACTACACAATAAAAATAAATCATGATTACGAGATTTCCATAGAGTCAGCCGGAGTAGATACGTAGACGAAAAAATATCTACGGCGTTGTAGGAAATATATCGATTAAATTTCGTATGTCCCATGTGGAAGTTGTCAGGTGGGCCCGGGGTCGTTGACCGCGGGACAGGGCCACTCGATGATTGATCAGGTCCCTTATCGCTGCCCTGTCGCCTACGTGCGGCGCTCTTCAAAGCACCATTATTGTCTATGGCCATAGAGGCTTGTGTTAATGGCGTAAACCGTTATGTTGGTATAATGTTGTTTGTTTTGTTACAGAACGTTCAGAACGATCCTGAAATAAAAGAGAAGTAAGTTGCATGCTTAAGTTATTGTGGCATAGGTTGAGCTACAAAAAATGCTAGTAAAGTCCAAAACTACACTCGCCCGATTTATTTTTAAGCATAATGAACCAATGAACAGATTTTTTATAGCATAAAGGCAAACGAGCAGTTGGGCCTCCTGGTTTTAATGATCACTAACGCCCATAGACACCGTAACATCAGAAGTCTAACAGACGCGTTGCCGACCTTTCAGAGGCAAAAAAAATATTAAAATTGATACACAGGTTCATAAATAGTGTATAATATGCAGTTGCACTGTCCTTCTATATCGAACTGGGCCCTCCGAACGCTCATATGCCGGACGAACAGTGAGAGTCTAATTCGAGCTTGTACTGTGTGAGCAAGAAGTAATTCTTCGGCCGTGCCGTCCCTTTATGCGGTGCAATGGAATAATGCCATGACCCCTTTTATTAATATAATTGCCTAAAGATTTTACCAAACGACAAAATGCTACGTATTATAATACGTAGTAAAAATTTTGGCTCAGCTCATACTGATATTGTAAATGCGAAAGTTGTTACATGTATGTTGATTATCCCTTCAAGCAAAAACTACTGAGAGAATTAGTTTAAAATTTGGCACAGATATATATTAAAATTTCAAATAAAGTGGAATATTTTATCCCGTTTTATCTCGAAAAAACGAAGGATTTTCTCGGGATAGATTTTCCGAAATGTAGGTAGGTACCTATAACATAATGTAACAGAAGAAAACTTTGATTGCTTTTGAGGACAAAGGAGATGGGCATCTAGGTATTAGGTGGGTCAGAACCAAAAGCATATTCTCAAAATGCGGATATGAAATTTGAAAGTAAAAATCAGAAAACATTAATATCCACATCTCTCTTCCCAGTACCGCACGAAACGAGATATAATAGCCGTAACTTCATGCCCGTTTAAAACTGTTTCAATATTTCAGATGGGGCATACAAGAGCTGTTACAGAGAATTCCCAACCTGGGACTTGTTATAGACATAACAAACACGAACAGATATTACAATCCTAGAGTAAGTAAAAGTTTAGTACGTAAGTTAAGTAGTAAGTTTGATATAAGTTTAAGGTGGTGCAAATTCAGATGGAAAATATCTGCATCAATTAAGCATTTTATGTAAATGATTGCTACAAAATATGGACTGTACTGACTGACTGGATTGTATAATTATTGCGTATTTTAGAAAACACAAACAAACAAATACAATACTATTAAGTATTCTGTATTTGCATTAGTAGGTAGGGTTGATTAAAAGAGTCCTATGACCAGCGGTGGACGGATGAGATGATGAAGATCATGATGATAAATACTTGAAGCGTGCTATACTATACGAACGTTGCCAGACGACCTATTGGCGCAGTGGTAACGTAATCCGTAAGCTGGTATGGTGGTACGTTACGTCAGAGGATGGATGTTTATTGTATTATATTCCATAATAAAATTATCCAAGCACTAAATATCCCTAAGCACAACAACTGCACGCGTATTTTTTGTTTGCCAGCAATAAAGCGAGGCAGTAAAACGTGCAGTTTTGTCGGAATTACGATGTTTAGTTATCGAGACAGGACTCGCGCCCGCCTGCCCGCCATGCATACCGGGAAGCGATAAAATTATGCTCACTTTTACCATTGAAAGTCACATTTTCCGCTACGATGCTTTGTTCGTGCTCACTCTTGATTGCCTCGTATTCATCGGTCGGCATAATCCGACCGTAAAAACATTTTCATGGACAGCCAAGTTCGAGTGTGGTCTAATTAACATTTTGTGTGACGGTGAGTGGGGGAAATACAAGTGTGTGGCGCAAGAAGTGCTACGTATAGAAGTGTAGAGCGAATGCTGTACTGTATTCGAATCGGGTTGACACGTGTCCTGGGTTTCTCAGGAAAGCGGAGCCTTAATAAAGCGGCCGCAACACAGTAACTTGTAAACATGTAAAGCAAAGGAACGTTAGGGTGTCTCTGCTTTTTACGAAAAAAAAAATGCCATTTGGTTAACGTAGTCATACTTTTATTGAAGTCATTCGCCGCTATATTATGACATCTTTATGACGGCATCAATATCGTAGGAAAACTAAGCTTAATAGAGTCCCTTTCGCTCGCATAATAGAGGTGTGGGAATGGCGAAGCTGTTGATTTTGGGATGCTTATGTGTCCCCGGATAGTCCGTGGAAAAAAGGGGTCCGCATATTACCGTAACTCAAATTTGTGCAAGTGCGTTGCCCTCGTCCTGCACCCTCTAATGGCACACCGAGGCCAGTCGATAGTCTGTTAATAAATAGCGCAAACACTGAAGACAAAGTTGTTTCGTGTCTTCAAATCAATAAATTGGACCATACCACAGATATTGTTACATTACTACTGAGACAAAAGCAACTTCAGTTTTAATTGCAATTTGCGTACTGTTGTTTAAATGCTTGTGTTATTTAAATTATGTACGACAATGGAACAAAACATTCATAAAATAATATTACTACTACGAGAACGTCGATTTTCACGAAAGAAAGTCAAGCAAAAAGCTAGCGGTTTGAAGTTTTGTCATGATTTTGGCTTTCCTCGATATTGTAAGTGTGTGGTATTAAAAGATGAATAGTAAGTAACCATTCCTAGGTATGGTTTTGAAGTGAATACTTGGGGAAAACCTTTGTACTCACGATACTGTTACCGACACCAACTTTAAACACCTTTTCACAGAAGGCGTTGGATGTAACTAAAAATGCATTGTATATTTTTAGTTACATCGCCACACACACGCCTTCCGTGAACAGGTGTTTAAACTTTTTTAATTGTATTACGTTAAATGGCATTAAATAGTGCAATAACGTCGATTTAAGTTAGATGATTTAGACATTTTTTGAAGTAGTAAAGAATACAAACGTCATTATTCAAGTTTCCAGTTCTGTCTTTACGAAAAGTGCCTATTATCGAATAAGTTTGATATGCTGTTTTATTACAGGACATACAAGCGGCCGGTGTGGAGCATATAAAGCTGTTGACGCCGGGCCGTGAAATACCACCAGAAAGTACTATCAATGAGTAAGTGCGTTATAATTAATTACCTTTACGTTGTCATCATCATCTTCATCATCATGTTTATCTTCATCTTTACCTTCATCTTCATCATCATTATCATTATCAGCCAGATGACAACCACTGCTTGAAGTGAACCTCCAAGAGCCACAGGTCACTGTTACAAGAGTAACGTCGCTAACTACAAGGTTCCTAGAAAAAAATCTTTTAGCGGGGCTTTATTAATGGCTCCCCATTTGTCTTACACTATCGTAATTTTAAATTTACTTTGAGTTTTTAAATAGGTAGTCGTGATCCCTTATTTTATATTTACACTCTAAAAATAAATTATTATTGATTTGAACAAACATATTTAATTACAGAATTTATACTTAAAAAAAACTATACGGGAATATCCACAAAAGTTTTTATGTTCGTCTCTATTTTATACCCTTGATTGATCTCGACGTCAGATCAACAAACGCCCTTCTAGTGCGCTGTCGCCTCGCTCGTAGACGTAAATCAGACCGTTCACAAACATCCATCAAAGGAACGACTCTATCTTTTCGCGTCCGCGGCGGATTTTAATTTGACGCGTCGAATTGGCGCCGTTCGTAGACCGAATATGGGTAATGTTATAAATCTCGGCGCGTGGGCAGTGCTCGCGGCCCGAGGCGCCTGGAGCTATGGTGGCATCACTGGTACCTTTTCGGATTCAATTGAACCCGGTCACACCGCTCATTGGCGGTGTTACACCCACGCACCATGGTGTTTGGAATTTGAAAGGTATTTGTCGCAGCTGCGCCGTCGTCGAACTTGTTAGAAACGCATCCGACATTAAAAAGATACTTCATACGACAGCGTGTTTATTAGATTCGTTTCGAAACGTTGCATAAGAGTACTAGTAAGAGGTAGTGCCACGCTGCATGCAGCCGAATTGGGCCGGCACGACTGAGGAGGTACCTTTCGTCAACACTATACCAGCGTAAAGTGACAGCTGCGCTGTCGCATTTCCTGAGGTGTGTAAGTTAGCCGGCCTATGGAGGGGGAGGGAGGGCAGTGCGTCTGAATTGTCTGTATGCAGATGTCTTTGGGCGTTGGTAGAATTATAGAAATGGTTACGACTGCTTTTTTGCTATATTCTATAAGAAGATTAATATAAATTACTATAAGAAAGATTTTTTGTTTCCCCGAATCAGGATTATCTCGCCCATTTGTCTAGTCTTTTGTTAGTCGAATCTCGTAGTCGGTTGTCTTCATAAATAACTATCGACGTTCCATAGATAGTTCGTCCTTGTTATCGCGTTTGGAGTCTCGCATCTGTACGTCAGTGGATAGATAAATGTGCCACCCGTAATGCTACTAGAAAAGGTTTTTATATCCATAAACATTTATTTCTATAAATGTTCTGCGGATGCAATAAAGTAGTGTGTAATATTTATGTTAAAATATATCGTATTGGATTTAAATTTTGCAATGTATGATATATTGTTATGACTACACCATTGTCCTGTTATGAGCTGACCTTTGGCAGTAGGCGATCACATTCGCGATGGCATGATGCTCGCCTGCCTTCTTTTGTTCATTTATCACGGCTACATTTTATATGTCCACAATAATCTCGCCAGTACGTGCTATATTTTTACTCTCTCTCTCACGTCGTCGTTAAGGGCTGTATTTTGACTTGTTCTTCATGGTATATCCAAAATCATCTCGTCGTTAACGGCTGTATTTTTAGCTGCTATTCATGTAGGTATCTCCACAATTATGTCATCATTAAGGGCTGTATTTTCATTTGTTCTTCATGTGGGTATGTCTACAATCATGCCGTCATTACAGGCTGTATTTTTCCTTGTTCTTCATGTGGGTATGTCCACATTTATGTCGTCATTAAGGGCTGTAATTTTACTTGTTCTTCATGTGGGTATATCCACAATCATGTCGTCATTACGGGCCGCGGATAAACAATCACGCATATAAATTGTGACCACCGTTGAGGCGCACGTCAGATTAATAGATTTTTACGGTGGAGTCCTTAACGAATGACTCGATTTATGCCTCGCTAACGACGGTATTGCTCAAGCTGGCTTCACGTGTGTACGATGGATGTGTGGATTTTTTAAGAATATCGAGTTGTATCAATATTGGGCCGGATTCCGTATCATGTGCAGACGCCAGATCCGCAATTCGCATGTGTTCGATGAAGGATGTGCGGATTTTTCTAGAATATCGATTGTATCAATATTGGGACGGATTCCGTATCATGTGCAGACGCCAGATCCGCTTTGAGTTTTTGCAGTGTTTTTGTTTGGTGTCCTATTAGCACAAGACAAGTCGTTATAATTCGACGGTGTTAAGTCACTTTTTATTTTTAGTGTATTCGCTCACTTGAGTGGAAAATCCATTGATTTCTTTGCTTTGTGAGCAATAATCGATTGCCGATATTTTCGACCGGCCGTGTTAAGTAAACATTAATGCTATATTGCGAATAGAAATGTCATACAAATTGTTTGTATGTTGACGTCATGCATTTTCAATCATAATAACCATGTTGGTTCATATTCATACATATTCTGGCATATTATTCATTAGATATATGTCTTGGTTCACCATAGGTAGTAGGCTGAACTGCAGTGGGGTGCCACACGCACAATACCGTGTCAAAATTGACAGCTATATTTTCGCATTTCGTGGTGGTTTGTGAACTTCCGGCGGCCCAATGTACGTTTGAAAGGAAGGTGAGCAACGCATCTGCATGACACTTATGCGGATGTCTGTAAGCGTCAGTAGTGATTAAAAGGCTCCGAGTACCCTTGAAAAATAATTCACAAGTGGTGTGGATATTTTAGCTTTAAGTCTCACATAGTTTGTGTGTTATATCTTCTCTCAGTGCAGTCTTATTTTACTTGACGTGCAAGTCTCGCTCGCTCAGCCTCAATTTCAAAGGAAGAGGGCTCTTTGTATTCTTTTACGACATAGCTAATATTAATGTTTGTCAGGGTTAATCTCTGTAACTACAGGACTGATTTTAAAAAAATTTCGCTACCATGTGTATTGTGTAACTTTCTGCATATTAAAATGTAAGTTTATTAAATTTTATTTAGAATGATGATCGTGATATTTTTATTGCTACAGCAAGTAGAAACGCTTTGATGGGTTAGATAGTGATGTATAATATGTGTGATGGTCCTGTATATTCGTGATAATAAGATTTTAAGGTTGACGACTTTTAATGCATTGGTTCCTCAATTAAATATATCAGGTTTCCCGAAAATGAATATTTCCCGAAAATGAATATTAGCTTCTGCCGATGACATTTACAATACTAGCGAAAATAGATACCATTTTTACTCACGTTGAATTATTTCGATCTCATAATAAACGACCAACCTAAACGACAGCAGTCGCAGTAGATATCATTTTTGATTGTGTAACCTGTAACCGCAAGTAATATATATCTACCTATCATACTTGCTTATAAGTATTATAAAGGCGAATGTTTGTATTTATGGTAAGACTTTTTTATAGTATAGTGGCGCAAACGAGTACTTGGAAGCTTTGAATGACTACCGACGCCCTTGGACATCCGCATGACTGTTTTGTGGATGCGTTGTCCTCCTCCCCTCCAATGGGCCACAGACTATTCACAAAAACACACGAAACACCGGTATCTTACTGCATATCACGCCAAAACTTTTGAAGGAATTTGGATAAAATTTGTCGCAGATATAGATCTGGAATAAGATAAAAATACCTTTAATCGAAAAAAATCAAATTATGGTTCTTTTGGGATTTACTTTACGCGGCCGAAACCGCGGGGCACACTTAGTAATTAATAAAGCTCGTACAATATTCTGTGGGGTTGGGACCGCTGGCGGTGTTGTTAATATGTGGCGACAAAATGGTGGTTTTGTTTTTGTGAACTTTTCCATGTGTTGAAATATGGCCTATATCTTGAAACATAATTCGTTGTCTGTTATTAAAGATAGTTAATTATTGTTAGCGTGTCGTACAGGAGTTATTATTACTGTATCGATTTTGAGAAACCCTTGTTTTTTCAAGCTGAGACTTGAAATATTTCATTCGATTAAAATTATGGCTTCAAATCAGTTGCCTAAGTGATTATCTGTAAGGCTTGGTTACCTTAAATACATATCTCAATGGGGTATGTATCAATAAAGGCATATTTCACAACCTAATCATCAACCTAGCAATGTCACTACATATACCGAGAATATTCTATAATTAATGTTTATGGCCTGAATAATAAGGTTTGATATTTAGATGCCTTTCAGATTTATGATAGGGACACTACAGCGACGTACACGGTGACGACGACACGGTTATGACCGTTGCCTGCAGATCATGGGCCCTCCAGTTATGGCTAAAGGCAACCAAACCATGACCAAAGGCAGGGGTTTAGTCGGTATTGCACTAAGTGTCGAGTCCGACATAGGTCTAGGGCCCGGGCTTCTAGGCGTATATCCTATCACACGTAAACCTCTTCATAAAAAAAAAAGGCTGAAAGAACACATATCTGTGCCACTTTACAATCAAATCAGTTCAGTAGATGATACGTTTAAAAATAACAAAGACATAAAAACTTTCGCATTTATAATATTAGTAGGATACTATGTATTGAAACTTGTTAGCCCTAGAACTGTCCTCGTATAATCTCGTGAGTGTTGCGGTAACTTATAAAGGGCAGGCCGTTTGTTATGTTTTTATGTTAAAAGGAGTTGGAGGACCCCCGCCAGTAGCTACGGATATTCAGAGTTATAAATTATAAATATTAACAGACTTCCGTAGGCATATCGTGTTTCTGCATTATACGATTAGTAGTTAAAGACTAACTAAATTAGTTAACTAATGTTATTGTATTACGTTTACTTGAATACTATACATTACAAACAAGTATACCTACATACTTACAACTCGTTAATCTATATATATAAAATTCAAACGTGACATAGCCATCTATCAACGCACAGCCCAAACCACTGGACGGATCAAGCTGAAATTTAACATCCAGGTAGATATTACGACGTAGGCATCCGCTAAGAAAGGATTTTTAGAAATTCAAGCCCTAAGGGGGTGAAATAGGATGTTGAAGTTTATATGGATTTCGCGGTTGAAACCGCGGGGCACAGCAGAAATAAACCGCGATAAAATTCGTTAAAGTTTATTGTAAAGAGATTCCTTATTTTTAAATAATAATTATGTAGAATGTAATTTATTTTTACAAAGCAAGGCTTCACGCATTCAAGTTCGTATTAAAAATTTATCGCACAACTATATTCGTGTATGTTATGTTATTTGTATTCGTAATAAATATCAGTATCAGCGTGAATAAGAAAACAATTCATCTTCTTCTTGCTTTCTGCAAATCTTGAGTCTTTAGAGGTCCGCCTGTATAGTGTGTGATTGTGTACATGAACGGTCATTAGGCACATATACATAAACCAGGTCATTTCATATGTTATACGCGATACATCACAGATGGATCAGGGCGACACACACCATCTATGCACAACGCCCTCTGGGGCTGTACTGAATATATGTATATAAGCTATCGTAATGCAGAAGTTTAGTGGTTTTGGGAAGAAATATGTTTTATATTTTATATTGCAAAAGGCCATAATAAGCAGTTTAAATTAATTACGGTCAGTAATTATAGAAATCTTTTACCCGATTTTCTCAGTTCAGAATTTGAATTCACACAAAGGTGGAGTAAAACCTGAATCCCTAAAAAGTAATTTCGTTTACTTTTGAATCAAATCTGACGTAAATGCAGGATTTTGGATTTTTTTTATGTCGAATGAAATTTGGATGCGTGCATCGCTTCTGATGTTAATAAAATTTTGCTGGCGTTTCCTATCAACAGATTTAATCTAAGATATATTTATGGCAAAGAGAGCCAGGTTTCCAGCTTTGTCTCGGTTAGAAGGAGAGTATGTCCTAGTAGCCTATCTGTCTTTATATTTTGTTTTATTATTATAAACAACACAGGTAAGTAGCGCAATTAATTAACTTACTTTTTTTTATTTCCAAAACTGGCATAATGTAAATGAGTATGCGCCTGTAAAAGTGTACAATACCGCAATGTTTATTTTTAACTTTTTATAATCTTTTTGTTATTTATTGTTAAAAGCTATTTTCACACTCTGTTCATAATATAACAAGATAAAACCTTTGATTAGCAAAAGTGTATTTTTTTTTTGCGTGTAGGCTATGAAGAGTTTATTTTTATTTGTTACTTATTAAAATGTTAATGTAATTAACATTTAATATTATCGTGACCATTATTTGAATTAATTATATTTAAACATGAATAAGCGCAGATAATAAAGTATGTCTTGAAGCCACAGCACACATTAGGGCCACCAAACACATGCGTCTTTTAGCATCGGCCATCCGCGATTTTTTCGCTTTTTAGAAGCTGAATGCAGACTAGACGCTCCGCAGTCCCCACTGCACATTTAAAAACTCCGAACGTGGTAATATAGCGAGTGTTGCTTATCGGAGCAGTCGCTTAGTCGCGCGTTTCTGATACCGCGACTAAACGCTTAGACCCCGTCCAGATTGAGCGAATCGCGCGCGTATTAGGCCTGATTACAATCAATTTAACGAGGTGGTCGGGGTTCAAGTCCCTCAAAATTTCACACACGTAGTTAGTAAATAGTAATAAATATAGTTCAGTACTTTTTTATTATATTTAATGTGCAACATAATAATGTAAAAAAAGAAAGACATAAAAAAAAAGAAACACGACTCGCGAGGGACTTGAACCCCGACCACCTCGTTAAATTGTTTGTAATCAGGCCTAATACGCGCGCGATTCGCTCAATCTGGACGGGGTCTTAGAGTTGCTAAATCGTGATACAGGATCGATGCAGTCGCAAAATCGCAGATCGCCGATGTTAAAAGTAGCGTGTGTGCTGTCGCCCTTACATCTTATTGCGTACGACTTTACTATTTGTCCATTAAATAAACCAATTAAGTTATTCAGACCAACCGTAATATCTATTACGGGTACAAAATGTATGTAATTTGTAGGACTGCTAACGCGACCATTACACGCGTTCCGTTTCACATAATAACCGTGAACGTTTCTTTCCGTAATCATTTAGACCACACAAACATAATTGAGACATTCAATAGATATTATTACGTCGTCCTTACTTATATACTTTTACTAACCAAATTGCCGTCTGGTCGGTCTCGGGTTTTAATTAAATTCTTACGAAACGTACATGTGATTTGGCTGTGGAATAATAGTGTGCTTAATATACATGAGCTTGTACAGTCTGGTAAATATTTTTTGACGTAGCTTTGATTTTCTGCTAGCAATCAGTATGGAGTCGGGAGAGTTTCTTAAATATACTTATAGGACCTTAACTAATTTATTTTTAAGTATCTAGTCTTAGACTACTTAAAACTCCTTAATAATACTACTTTTATGTAATATATAATATGTAATTTGTTGATAGATGGTAAATACTTAATGATAATAATACATGCCTGCTGGAGGTATTAAAAATTTGAAATTACATATAATAAACACATATTTTTTTATTTCTTTCTGTCTCTACTCTAAAAGTATTCACAGCTTCCAATTTTGCAATCTGCTTACTTACTTCTGATGTCCAAGGGGACAGACCCGGGAGATACAGCTTCTGTGAACATCCAAGGGGATGTTCACAGAAGCTGTATCTCCCGCGGGGGACATTTGAGGAAATATGTATTTTTTCATAGTCAGAAAAAACTAATATAATAATAGTCCAGTGGGTCATTAATTCTATTTACATCTAGATTTGAATCCTAATTGCTGTGTCTAGAATACAGCAATTATGTAATGTCTAGACAGAGAATACTCGTAGAATAGGGACAACTATTCTAGTATTCGAGCTTTCAATATCTGATCTACTTACTTATTTGTACTCTGCTTATTGTGCTGTTTGTAATTGCAAATAAACTTTTTATCTATCTTTCTATTTCTGCTATGTTCGTTTCTAATACTTAGTAAATACAAATTACATTATTAGCCCAGCGGTTCATGAATTTTGATAACTCTAGACACAGCAATTAATGATTTCTGTCTCCGAACTACGATATTAGCAATCTGCTCACTCGTTTCTGTTGTGTAGTAAAATAATAGTTTTTGCGGGTCGATTATTTATAATAATTCCAGGCACTAAAAGCGTTGCTTTCTCTCTACTCTACGACCGCGACTTTCAATATACAGTCTGCACTGATTACGCGTGTCTTTAGCCGCCTTATGATAATGTAATGATGATTGATTGACTGTGGAGTGATTGCGGTTGGTGTTTGAATCACGTGATGAGTCACGGGGTCTGCAGCAACACCATGGTGTGTCATTGGCGCCTTTTGATGCTGCTAATAAATTAGCACGTCCCACGTGATACCCTGCGGTTTCTTCATTGTTTACTCTGTTTGTTTGTCTGCCCTTCAAACGGCGCTTTGTAATAGCTTAATCTGTACTAATGCTGAGGCGGTTTTTTGTTTGGATTGTTCTGGAAGCTTGTACTTAACATAGACATATTTAACGCTAGTGGAGATTGACTTAGTGCTGCAGACATGTGATAGCATTGCTGTCTCTGCGCCGGTACCGTGAGGAACGTTCCGGACAAATACTCACATTGTACCGTCGATTTGCATATTCCATTCTAAAGTTTTAAAATTCCCAACAATATTTTTATTCTGGAGATTCTTCCCTTCGTTCATGATTATAATAGTTAAATTAGCTATTATAAATCGCATATCGGTATGCTTCTCTTCCATCTCCAGGTTGCTGGGTGTTCCCCTACTTTTTCATTCGAAACCTAGTCTCATCACCCGACCAGCACTCATAGCAATCTTATGAAGCTGTATTGCTACTTTTCGTTTACTCCATAGCGATTAGTAGTTTTTCAAAAAAAAAAAAGATTTTTTATAGATTGAGCCAGAATTTTGTTCCCTATTACAGCTTAAAGTTTAAGTCATTAAAGTACTAACAGGAATTTCTATTGTTACCGATATAAATATACATATAGATTGCCTCGGAGCCCCGATAGATATTTCTGGTGACTGATTGCTATTGATTGTGGATCTTCCGATCACTCACAGCCCTTATTATCTGCTGGCCGATTAGATCGTCATACTGTCGACCTCCCAATTTAAAACCTTATTAAAATTTGAGGCTCGTAATGCTAGCAGAACCCTCGTACAGTGTAAGGTCAGTAAATTTAAACATGAAGAGCTCGTTCTTGCAAAAGTGTGTAGGGTGATGGGGATTACCTGTTCCAAGTGCTGTATTTAAAAATGTGCATTCGTAAGTCGAATAATAAAGCTGAAAAGTTATTGTAGACAAGCAATTTTGAGACTAAATTACTTTTAACCAAGCTTTTCTCTCAAAAAAAACGAACCAAGGAAGACCTTACTGTGCAAATGGTGCACGCTTGGTCAGTTTTGTTTTTCTCTGGCAAACGTGTGTGTAAATAGTAACGCTCTTCGTGATAGCTGGCATTTCTGGTTCAGTTGTAGGATGTCAAAGAATAGTGGATGCTGTCACTTATAAAAAGCGGACTCCTATCCGATTCGTCCTTCAGAGCATTTAATAAATATAGTATTTTCAATGTATATCGCTTTTTACAATTATATGCAGTCTTCGCGTTTCGTACTCTTTTCTTTTTAGACTAGTGCCACTACATACAAAAATACTAATAAAATCATCATTTTAACCAGATATACTTCAGCTTATTAGCATATTTTTCCTATAGATAGATAGATAGATAGTGTACTGTAGATAGCTTTATTATATTATAGAATTATAGATTAAAGTCACGCTCAAGACTTGAAACTTAGGTAACGCAATTATTTCTATTGCGGCTTTGACATGTGACATAAAATAACAGAGTTTATTTAAAGCCGCTTCATACTTAGACCACTGATCTCTACACTATATATACTACACATGGATAGCTGATATGTATTGAAGAATTTCAAAATTGTGGGATAAGACTGGTAAACATAAACGACGCTACATATCGCAGAATGAACTAAAATTAACGTTACCACGCGTTTATTAAATTTTAGAGTATAAATATTACTAATATTTGAAATCCACGAATTAAAAATTTAATGTAAGCGGTCATACGCAATCCTACTAATATTATAAATGCGAAAGTTTGTATGTTTAATATCATAATAATAATATAATAATCAAGACATGTGGCACACACAGAGGGTAACTTGGATTAACACATAGGATAGTTTTATCCCGAAAACATGTTCCTATGAAATGCCATGGGGATGATTTTCTATTTTCCACGGGATCGAAATTTACGTGGTGAAATCGCGAGGCGTAGCTAGTAATCTATATTTTAGTGGTATCGGCTGTAAAAGTAATGCTGATGATTGCTCAAATGGCACCACTGGCGGTATACAGTGCCAGCGTAAAATAAATAAATAAAATAAATAAATAAATAAGCGTGAACTGAGGACTGACCTATAGAAGTACTTAGTTGAACTTAGTTCCTAGTCTTTAGTTCATGCTACATTGCATTAGAACTTCACCGGCACGACCTGACGCTCATATGATTCTATCGTTAAGTAACATACCTGTGGTATGTTGTTTCGTTTTGAGTGTCCGGCTGCCCATTAGAGGGGAGTGGAGGGGAGACAAGGAATCCCGTGACCTACTTTGGCCATCGGTAGATAAGACAAGTGGGCACAAAACTCTGTCTGCACGTCTTCTCCCTTATAGTATAAAAATCATTCCATAAGCGTGGAGGTCAGTGCCTCAGAGTAGCAAGTGAAGGAGGAAGAGTTATTCCGAGAATCACATATCGCAACTGTAGACGGGTATGTGAATCACACGTAATCGAGATGGCTTTAGTGGGCCATCTATACGTAATGCATGAGTCAAATTGTGGGAATACTCTGCTACTTAGACGGA
Source organism: Calycopis cecrops (assembly GCA_001625245.1). Classification (NCBI taxonomy): domain Eukaryota; kingdom Metazoa; phylum Arthropoda; class Insecta; order Lepidoptera; family Lycaenidae; genus Calycopis; species Calycopis cecrops. The sequence goes on along the minus strand of LUGF01033751.1, from coordinate 50,551 downwards.
GTTTGGTGTTCTCGGTGCGACTGTGCTACAACTGTGTATCGGTTTAAGTAGCGATATTTATACTGTTATTTTTTTACTATACTTGATACTACTACACTATAGGTCCGTACCTAGATGAATTTCGAATACTTCGGCGCCAATCTATGTACCTACAGACAACCGTTTGTCTGTAGGTACATAGATGGGCGCCGAAGTATTCGAAATTCATCTAGGCTTCTTACTTATATGATAGACATATCGAGGAATCAAGAGGACTACAGACGCTCAGTTACATCCTCATAATAGCAATGCAGTTTTTTTTTTTTTTTTTTTT
>LUGF01033751.1:14501-32555 GCA_001625245.1 Calycopis cecrops | reverse complement strand
TTGTGAGCATATTGAGTAGGTCTGAGAATCGGCCAACATCTATTTTTCATCCCGATATTCCCACGGGATCGAAAGTTACGCGGGTGAAACCGCGGGGCGCAGCTAGTGTTTCTATAATAAAAATCTTAAATATATAAAATTTCTTAGGCTAGGCTAGGCTAACGTCGTGTGTAAAGTCCACTTATTTATTATTAAATAATTATAAATCTTTTTGTAGCTTAAATAACTTGTGACCACGGGACCGTGACCATGGTTGCTATAAAGCTTTTCAGAAACGTCAGGGTTGTAGAATACTTAAGTGAACCGCGATAAAATCTGTTAAAATAGTTTTTTTACTATTATAAAAAAAATTGTTGTTTTTCCTTGACTTCGGTCCTGTTTTTCTCATGTTTACTGAACAATGTTATTTAAGAGATTTTTTTCAACAATAAATATTCAATAAACGAAAGTTCAGACAAGGAAAAAATGTATAAATCATCTCATAACTTATGAATTTTAGTTATTTATTAACATATTTTAAATTCACTATGACTTATTGGATTGTAAATTCATTAGATATGTAAAACGTGTATTTATTTAACAAATAAAAATATGGTTAGCTTGCTAGTTTTGTAAATTACCAAAATCATCATAGGAACAACCCTAACGCCTTCGTACGTCATACAATATGGAACTCTATTGGTGCTTACATATGGCACATCTCTTTTTGCTGCGAAAATCTCTGAAGAAGTCTTGCTGTCATTTACTCGACCCGCTTCTGAATTGATCTACACGTGACCACTAAAAAGGTTCCTATAGTCATATTTATAAATGATTGGTTTCCCACTCGAGGCTTCACACGCATCATGTAAAAACATACTGTTTAATCGTAGTCGGTTACAAACCATCCGATATCCATTTCTGGAGTCACATACAGTGATTAAAACATGCCCAGCGGTTTAATCATGACAGCGTAAAAACAAACTCACGCATATTTATTTGAGTTAAGTACTCCACAAATCTGCAATGCAGCAAGGGTATCTTGCGTATCTTATTTGTTTGTAGGTGTCAATGTTCCATCAAAAATTCACAAAAATATATCTTAGTAAAAGCTCTAGAAGAAATTGAACAACACTATATTTATTTGCGATCCACATTTGTTGTGTTTCTTTGAGTTCACCTTTCGTACTACTTCAAAGGTCTTCCTGAGGAAGTGTCAAACCACGGCCGCGACTTCCTCCACCCCCCACCCCGCTGCCCCCCCGTGAGGGGGACGAGTCAACGACCCCGCTGTTTGCGGTTCCGTGTGACGCAAACATGTTATTCGGAGTTTTATTAATAAATTGCGTCCGCAAATTTTGGTATTGGATGGCGGATTCAGATTTTAGTTTTAGGAGGGATTGAGGTGACGTCGTAAAATTGGCCATAATTTCGTCAAGTTAAGTAATGAAGTTAAGATCGCTTGGCAAAATTATGGTCAATTTTATGACTTCACTTCAAACCTGCTCATAGTTAACTGAAATACTTTGGGCGATAGGGCGGGGATGGCTTGATCTTCCTTGACGGGGCAAAGAAACTGTGGGTACTTTACACACCGCTGTCATTTAAGGGTTGCGTAGCCAAATGGCAAAAAGCGGAACCCTTATAGATTCGGCATGTCTGTCTGTCCGTCCGTCCGTCAGTATGTCACAGTAATTTTTTAGGTTGATGTATTCTATGAACCGCTATTCAAATTTAGAATAAAAATAAATAAATAAAAAAATAAAGGGGGCCCCTTTATTTTTTTATCATACATAGAATGAATGAATCTGAATCTGAAAATTGTTTTTTTTCATCCAACCTGTATGTGACGGGTGTCTGTGAAAAGTCTTAAAAAATGACATGAAGGTTACTTAAACAATTTTTCGTCAAAATCAGTTGTTTGAAAGATAGACGCTTCCAAAGTGGAAAAATGAGTGTCGTCCCCCCTCTAACTTTTAACATAAGAGAGTGTGAAATCTAAAAAATATATGTGCTGTAGATCTCAATTAAAACTTTCAACGAAAATTGATTTGAGCGAAATATCAATATTAGTTTTTAAGAGATAATACATTTTCAAAAAAACGCAAATATAACTTTGTCGTTCATACAAACGCTATGAAAAACCAAGTTATTTCATTTTCTGGTAAAAAATGTCGCAGAAAGTCGCCTAATATCTTTCGTTGGTACGGAACCTTCGGTGTGCGAGTCCTACTCGCACCGGGCCGGTTTTTTTTATAGTATAACTGCAGCTCACTGCAAGAACTCATTAATTTGTAAATGTCAATTAATGAGTTCTTACAGTAAGCCGACGATAATGTGGCAAAAGAGCAGTCGGAATATTTTCATGGTCATCCATGCCCATAGGCATATATTTACACACCGCACCGCAGCTGTCACTACGCCGGTATCGTGGAAGCGAGAGGTACCTCGCCGACCGACACACCATACGTGCATCATCACGTATGGGTGTGTCGCTCAGAGGAGGTATGCGGGACCGTAGCCTCCCCGGTCACGCCGGCCCTATTCGGCTGCATGTAACATGCCTCTACCTGTACTAAATGTCCCATCCAAATGGTTACCACTTACTGTTGTGTGCGAATCCCACTCGCCCTTGGGTTTTCCGGATAATGTAGATTGTATGTATTGTTTCAGACCGGCTGGTCGGGGTGCACTGCACTCACGGTCTGAACAGGACCGGCTACATGGTGTGTCGGTACATGCGGGATCATCTGCATATACCGCCGAAAGAAGCTATAGAGAGTGAGTATTGTGCGGGACAGTGATGTTGGTGCATTGCTGTTAGTGAGTCTCGCTCAATTGACGGTTTTTCTTGGTTGTCTGTTACAGTGCGGACGACCTACTTTGTAATTATTTATTCTGCATAAAGATATTAATTTACTTTTATAAATATGTACCTACTAGTACAAAAACAAACTGTAAACTTGTTCCGAGTCCTAAAATTGTTTGACGAGTTTACATTTAAAAACTCTACATAATATGAAAAAAATCAAAAAAAATCATTTACTTCCTACATTACAGGATGGGTAAAAAAATGATGAAACTAGAGTAAAATGGGTACCTATTTTAAAACAATTAATGGTGTTCAGTGGCTTCTAGGTAATCTATCATCACTACAAAAATGGTTTCATGATAGTAGATACCGTGATTTAAGAGCATTGGCCCTTCTTTCAAATCTTTTAAGTCTCACGGATATCTTTTTAAACTTCAAATCCTTACCGATAAAAAAAATGTAGTGACAAAAAAAGGAAAGTTTTCTTATTACAGGGTCTGTAATAAGAAAACTTTCCCATTTAATAACGATTAAAACGAGGTATAACACATAGCTGTATGCAGCTACATTATTTTTTTCTGTTCATTTTTTTATAGTATGGACTAAATCTAAGGATTAACACAGCTGTTAGAATTAATAAATTTTTATTTAAAAATATCTTTTCTTTTTCTGGTATGGTATGTTGACTCTGAACTGATGTTGGAAGCGATCATTTCTAAGTCCAGTTGAATCACATCAGCGGTTTCGACCACCGTGTATGATACTACATTCTACCTTCCAAATTGTCACGCTATGATCGATCGGCCTTATAACTATGTCATTTCATCTACAGACATCTATGAAGATTCACGGAATACACGAACACGTTGAGGTATTATCACTTAGCAACTGGTCACTTGGTCAGCAAACTGTCTAGTAAGAGGTAGTGCCACGACCGGGGAGGTACCTCTCGCTTACACGAGACCGGCGTGAAGTGACAGCTGTGTTGTCGCGTTTCGTGTGGCGTGTAAGTAGCCGGTGGCCTATAGAAGTGGAAGGAGAAAGGAGGGCAGCGCATCTGTGTAGTTTCTGTGTAGATGTCTATGGGCGTCGGCAGTCATGAAAATTGCTCCGACTGCTCATTTGCCCCCCATACCATAAAAAAAAAGATATTATTAAATAAAAATGTGTGAATTCTAACAACTGTGGTAATCCTTAGATTTAGTCGATACTATGAAAAAATTAACAGAAAAAAATAATGTAGCTGCATACAGTTATGTGTTCGTTTGATCGTTATTAAATGGGAAAGTTTTATTATTACAGGGTCATTTTTTGTCACTACATTTTTTTTTATCAGTAAGGATTTAAAGTTTATAAAGTTATCCGTGAGACTTAAAAGATTTTAAAAAAGGGCCAATACTCTTAAATCACGGTATCTACTATCATGAAACATTTTGTAGTGATGATGATGATAGATTACATAGAAGCCACTGAACACCATTAATTGTTTTAAAATAGGTACCCATTTTACTCTAGTTTCCGATTTATCACAAATTTTGGAATTTTCTTAAAAACACACTCAAATAGTCATAACTTTCAAGGTGATCAAGTTAGAGCTCTACCATAGAGAATTTTTTTACTGCAAATAACCTCAACTATCGCCCTGTTTCGTTTGATCCACGATTTTTTACCCACCCTGTATAGGCTATATGCCCATGCCTATTACAAATTTAAATGTTTTATCTGAATTTAAAAAGTTTCATTGCTCGCTATTGATTGCCTATACTTCGATCCGACCAACTTTGAGTTAAAACTTAACAACACGTTGGTCGAATCGGATAGGATTAGACAAATAAAACATTATTTACAGGATTCGAAACGGCGCGTGGCTACAAAATAGAGAGGAAGATTTACATCGATGACATTTTAGGCAAGTCCGACTCTCACGCGTCCCAACGAGACGCCGTCCCCGTCGAGAACTGGAGAACAGAGACCAACAGAACTCCTTCCAACAACTGGAAAAGATCCAGAAGAAGATCCTCGGAAGGCATCGACTACTCTTTCGACTATTGACAATAGTAAATGTATCCATGGTTATCGTAAATAAAATTGTAAATTAATTGTTAACCATTGTTACATATCTAGTTGATTTTTCTTTTTTATTACAATGCAATATACTATTACGACGTTTACACTAATAACAAAATTTCTTTTTTTTTGTAACACCTATATATTATACACATATATATTTTTATACCTAAGTATAAATAATGACCGTAGAGTTATTATATATAAGACTCCAGCTGTCCCACACAAATCGGTTCAGTAGTGTCGTTGCTCTTACGAGCTAAACGGGCCAGGCGTTGCTGTGGCAAAAGATTATACCGCGTGAGGTTGCTAGTTATCTATAATAATATATCTGCGGCTCTTCTATCTATAAATACAACGCAGTAGCATAGTTCGAATAAATAGTGTAAATTGTGTTAAAAAATATATATTATATTTATTTATATTTTCTTTTGAACTTATATGCTCATACATGTACAGTGTATCATTTTCTTTTATAAGTGGCTTATGTTGAAGATAATTAAATTAAACGATGTATTTTCAAATATACCATAGACTCAATATCTCAATATCGGCTGTTTTTTTGCTTTGAATTTTTACAATATACATTTTTCTTTTCTTGTCAGCTAAATGAAATTGGTAATAACTTATAAAATGGTTTGGCGACATATTTTAAATTAATAAGTATACCATTTCAAGTTTTTTATGTTTTATTTACCTATATAATTTTGGAGGAGGCAGTTGTATTCAGCAGCGATAAAATAGTCATAGCAGAACATTGGTTACGGCAGCGCGGCCATCTTTGTTAAGAAAAGTTAGATGGTCTCTATTGAGAAAAAGCTACATGGACATATTAAAGTGCACAAGGGTTTGCGTAGACACAAGTGTGCCCCCTTAAAGCTTGCGATACATGAATAGTGTTTACAAATCGCACATGTTGTTTATGTTATGAGAGGCACGTACAGATGGAGCGTTGGCAACCAACGCCCATCAACATCCGAATAAACGCTACGTCTCTTTCCCTCGCGTCTCACGCGAAACTCACACAACGCACGAAACGCGACAGCATAGCATCGTGAGAGCGAGAGGTACCTCCGTGCCTGCCCAATTCCAGCTTCCACCTCCTGTGCAGTTGCCACTTATCTGCCGCTTGTGCAACAAAAAACTAGATCCGAGTCCAATTTGGAGCAGCGATAAACCCATGTCATGTGAACAAGCCTAATTATAGCGGGGCCGGAGTCTGGCTACGGTGAGAGCACGTCGGCGCGCGTGGTCGATGCTATCGGCGTGGCATTGAGATGGGGCAACTGGCGATGGGACACGCGACGCGCATCACAATGTGCCGAATGTGAATCGTTTACTGAAGTAGTGCCACTGCCGAAACAGTACTACCGGGGAGGTACCTCTCGCCTAAATTAGTAGTTTTTTTTTGTTTTCGTGCAGAAATGCATGTACGCAGTCACTGGACCTAGGGATACGGTGAGAGAGTGGGGCTCGCAGATGAACTGAATACCCACTAAAACCCAGTGGCCATCGCCTAAACGGAGGTGCTCCGGATCTGTCAGTATACTTGCCTTTAGTGATAGTTATGACTTTCGTTGTGAGTAGTCGGTACTCGGTGCTCTTCTGAGAATGGGGTGAAGGCACCCGTATAATCAATAACCGTACCCGTATATCTCCTTATTATATACTAGCTGCGCTCCGCGATTTCACTTGTGCCATATGATTAATAAACTTCACTTATTTCACCTCTATAGGGGTTTATAAATATCCTTTGTTAGTGCTCACATACTTCATGAAATTAACCACTATCAAATTGACGGTTTTTAGGTTCTTGATATATAAGTAATACTAATAATAGCAGGGGGTGTTACTGGATCGATACCAAACCCAAATATGCGATTAAAAAAAAATTGTCTGTCTGTCTATCTGTCTGTCTGTATGTTCAGGCATCACGTGAAAACTAACGGTTCGATTTCGATGAAACTTGGTATAATTATACCTTATTATCCTAGGCATAAAATGGGATACTTTTTATCCTGGAAAAATACGTAGAAAAAAATAAATCTATCCACGCGAAGACCGACATCCGCGCGGACGGAGTCGCGGGCGGAAGCTAGTATACAATAAAAAAGTAAGAATGTGCGTTGATATATAAGTCAGTCAGCAAACAAGCAGTCATATAGCGATATAGATCACCACAATCTTTAATGAAGTCAGTCCACCAGGCTGGAGGCCATCCAACACTCCGTGTTTCGGTTCGGGGCCACCACTCGAAAGCCTTTCTTACCTCGTGGTACCCCATCGGTTGCGCGAACAATGTGGCCTGCCCATTGCCACTCCCGCTTACTGCCTCTCAGAGCTATGTCGGTATCCTGGTTCTCTTGCGGATCACCGCATTGCAGTGATATATTACATAGGTCTAAATGCTACAGAGACTCCCACTTGCACTTATCTTAAATTCGGTTGTGAATACTTTTCGGGAAGCCCTATTATTTCTGTCTAAGCTAAGTTTAAAAATAGATGACAAAAATATACGCTTTTTACCATTCCTGTTGCCACATAAGTTTTACTACTACTAGTTTATGCCAACAGGTTCATTCGCGTAACATCTATTCCACAAGAACCAATATTTTTTTTCGAGGTCAATGATGTTTAATTTATTCCGGACTCTAATTTATGCATGTGCTAAATTTCATCCAAATCCGTTCCTTACTCATTTCTAAATTATTCTTACATACACATACAAACTTCCGGAAAATAAACTTAGCGGTATTTATATATCGCTTTTTTGTACTACACAATAGACGATGATAATTTTCTTTCACATGCGGTCCGTTATTTTCTTTATACACCGGCTTGCTTATTAACATACTAAACAGTAGGCCATAAAGATCTTTTGCATGTCACTCCACTTCGATGCCCTTAAGATTGAACCTGCCGTGGAAGAATTTTTATGTTGCCACTTGTTTTTAACTTGCCAATTGTTAGACGTGGCTAGAGAGTACTGCAGTGAGGCATTGTTCTTTGTAGAGGAGGATATTAACGCGCGTTTAGTGCACGTTTGTCTTTGGGGTAGTAAAATTATAATGTTATGCCTCTTAATGCTTTGCCAACGTGGAATCATCGTCGGGTATTGCGGGACCTCTGGTCATAGGCCTTTTCAATAACAGCCAAGACGGCTTATATTGGTAAATTGTCGACCAATCCTTTGTCTTCCAAATGCTGTCGCCACTTAAGAGCCTAGCTTTCTGAAACGCTGGCAAATCCTTAAAAGATCAGAAACTTAGTAACCGGTCATTAGAAGCTTGGGGATGATGGTTTACGTCGTACTTTTATTGACTAAAACACCATGATCATTCATTTCATCTTCGTTGAGTTGTTGTGTGATATGTTTGCGATGAAATGGGTTTTCTATTTCTCTTTCGCGTTCTTTTCGAGCCAGGAAGAAAGCGCGAACTTCACAAAAGGAATCTACTGTTCTCCAGGCGTTTTGTCTCTGCTGTCCTCTTACTCTTGTTACTCTCACATGGATTATTTCATTTATCACGGTGTCTAACACTTAGTACGAAGGCCCTCCAGAAATATGATCTGTTTTTACCATTCCTATGTTGATGATGATCGCTCTCGCCAACATCAAATCAGCTATTAACTTTGCATCGACCTAAAACTCCGCAGAATTTACATTCTTTTGTCTTTGACTGATAATTAGTTTCATCAAGCAATAGTTTGGCCGCGACTTCAGTATACGATATTATTGTTGTTGTAAATGTTCACTTGCATAACTTTCTATGCTGAACCATCAGACGATGTACAAGTCTGCAGTCTGCGGTGGCTTTTGTTTATTATATTATTGGCAACACAAACAGTTTAGTTAATATCAGTGGTAACACTCGGGTCGTCTTTGATTTATACTCCGTCGATACGTGTGGCTTTCTCGGCTGTACTACTTATTACTCTATTGTTCCCCCCTGGGCGACGTTCCTAAATGCTTTAAGCCAGTTGTTCTCAAACTTATTCAGTTGGTGACGCACTTGCTGGTAAAGTACTTGCGCGCGGCGTCCTAAGTAAGAGAGATAGAGTGCATATACGGCGCTTCTACTTAAAATACAGATGTTAGTAAAATGACTCACCAAATACAAAGATTTAAGCTTAACTTGATGATTAACTTGGCCGAATAGATTCCTCATCATGGTTCAAGTTCTTTTGTAGTAGTGGAGCTCAGTAGTTCCAGACACATTGGGTGAAGTCAATTGGAACTAGGAAGCTGCTCTTATAAGAAAAGAGAGAGCGTGAGGGACAAGCCACTTCATCCTCGTAGGACGGAGCGGCCGTTGGGGTGCTCTGATGATTAACAGTTTCGGGGCATCCAACCAAAGACGATACCCTTTGGTCCATCAGTCGGGCACTCACGATGGTTTTAGGTTTTTTGACCCAAAATCCTTGCCACGAGCCTCACGCCATCGAACTCCATTCAGGGCCCGTGATGGCGCGTTTTAAAATATATGGGCATCAAATTGATTGATGCTGCGTATGAGCTCTGTAATCAATGCTCATATTTTCAATTGCGAAGCAATTGTTAAATTTATTTCCTTAGGCGGTAGCATTGGCGAAGAATGAGAATTATTTTCACAGCTGTTTTTCTCGTCGTGCTAGGGAGCCGCGTAGTTTGAGAACCGCTGTGACGAGTAATTCACCTGCGACCACCGTGCATTGTGCTTCCCTGCGCGGCGCACGTCATAATGAAATGCAATACATTCGCGCAATGACAAATTATCTCTTGGAAACTTTATGTCTCGCTGTAAAACTGAACGTCACGCAACGTTCCGAACCGCAGTAATATACGGTTTTAGAAACTGTATTGTCGCTTTGTTTTTATTTCCCATTTGTGATTGTCGAGACATATTCTATTTCTCTAAAATCTATTTTAAAATTTCAACTTTGTTTTCACACAACACTTGTTTTTTAGTTCGTAAGTGTAGGACACAACCTGTCCGTAATGGATTTTTCCGGGCAACAAAAACCCTTATCGTTTTTGCCGCTTTTTAATCCAGGTATGCCTCGTTAAAAAAAAACAGCAATTCCCTTCTTTATGAAATACAAAGGACTGGAATTTTGAAATTGTAATGTTGATTTTTTTTTCACATGATTCTTCGAAATTACGAAAACAAAATGGATGAATAATTGGACATTTTACGCGACATAATTAATTTCGAGATAAACAATGTTATAAATTAGCCTCGTTTTGTCGTGTCGTAAAATGTAACGTCTTAACCAGGGTTATCTCAGTCTGTTGCCCGAAATCTTTACTACCTGGCTTCCGCCAAAGCATCCTCAAATCCTTCAGCCAGTGACATGCACGGCTGTATAATTTATGTCCGTTGCCTTGTTTTATTTTTATACTCTGGTGACAGTCTGTGACGCTTGGGCGCCATTTTGATTGTTATCGATTTATCGAGAAACAGGTGGGTCAGTCGCTGACATACGTTTTGTCTTACGACACTAATAAATCAATACTGGACTCCCATAATTGAATTCAACAATGTATATTAGATTTGGGCCGTGATCTTTATTATTGACATACCTTCATGTTTCCCATAGGTCCACCTTAATAGTTAATAGTACATAGACTTGGAATATTGAGGTCTAAATTTAGGTTGGATACTCGAACTCGTACTATTTTTGGTTTGGATAATCGAATGCGATTCTAAACTATAGACAAATGTGAAAATTTATAAAAATATTAATTTATTTTCAGTAGTTAGGTATATACCTATCTTTTCTTAATCTATATAATAGATGATGATTTAAGTAAATAATACACGTGACAGGTGGCCATCACCTAAGTGTAGACAATAGTGAAAGTATTAATTTATAAGTGACCAGATAGACAAATTAAAATTTATTAAACAATACCTACTAAATGAACTTAATTGAAATGTAACTAAAATTTAAATATTTCTTAATGTATGTAAAATTATAGCTGTTGTGTGTGTATATTCAATGTCCAATGTTCACTACAAAGTATTAGTTTCAAAATTAATGAACAAACTATAACATATTTAGTAATCTCGTAATCTTCGTCTTGGCATCTTCGTAATTATCAATTGGCATTCATAGAGAAACCAAATCAGACTAATCTCTAATTTTTATTTTATTACTTACGCCATTTATTTAATAAATAAAATGAACGCAACACTTGTAATAGGTAAGTAACTGGACACAGTCAAGCGCATAAACAATGTGGCGGATATTTCTCGGGCGAATCTATTAATGCGACAATAATTCAATATGGCCGATACGCGCCGACACCGCCTCGGGCCGGCGCGGCGAGGCTTCTGTACGCACGTCAAAGACTACCAACATACAGAAATAATTTTGCGTTTTTTTTTTAATTTATTGTAGCTTCTTTAGCAGATGTGGAAGATACTGGTAAGGTTAATGTCTTTACTTGATTTTTCTTTGTGTCGTTATTACTTGTAGCTCGTCAGTTTTTCGCGTGTTGCATCCAGAATAAAATCCAGAATACAACTTTCTTTGTGACAACTTGTTTTTATTTGTATATATAATAACATAGTATTATATAATTTGATATAGTCGGTACAGTATCTATATATACAGTATCTACAATGGAATGCTATGAATGTGCTGCAGGGTCGATGGTAATTGGTAGATCCACTTCACCAAGCTTGAAGATGATGTGATCAATCCAATTCATTTGGAACTAACACAGCCTTCTTTTGTCGATAGCATTTTATGCCCTAGCCTTTTCAACACGAATGATTTGCGTCTTGTCCATTGAAATTATGTTCAGTAGCAGCTCAGCCTTACACCTATGAGGGCTGTAAAAATTAATGTGCTTGAGATGAAGATAGGCATAATTCCTAAGCACAAGATCTCAACAAAACACGCTTATTCTATGACGCAGGAGCGACTTACGAACGGTATCGACGGATAAAATACCGCGGACTGTGGCTCAGTGACTATTAAAGTGGCGACTGCTCCGCGGCAGTGGGTCGGATAAATCAGGGCTGTTGTGATGCCAGTAATTATAAACATTGATGCATTAGTTAAATGCCAGCTCGAGATACAATGTAGTTATCTAACGGAATAGATTAATAGTTATAATTAAATAGCTGTTACCGCGACTTCGTCTTGAATTTTGTTCACGTAGGTTTTTTTTCTTGTATAAGGGTATTAGTATAAGAGGACAAACGAGCAGTCGGAGCCATTTTCACGACTGCCGAAGTCCATAGACATCAGTATAGAGTTTATACACATGCATTGCGCTGCTTCGTCCTCCATCGGCTACTGGCTACTTACACACCGCACGAAACAGAATGTCGTGTAAGCGAGAGGTACCTCCCCGGTCGTGCCGGCCCAATTCGGCGGATTACATCGTACATTAATCGTAAATTATGCATTTTATCATGAGATGATTTTAAACAGCAGATTGTTGTGCAAGAGCCCACGAAAATTTCTGAGTTAGAATTTTTAAAATTTCTACCCCTAAGTGGTGAAATACCATAAGTTTATTAACTATGTGACGCGGGTGAAACCGCGGGGTATACATAGTAATAGAAATATGCCTTATTAAGGCCTCATGGGTATTTGTCCTGGCCGCCGCTGCCAATGGGTTCTCCTATTACTTAATATTCAGACAAGTGCCCACAGTACTAAAACTTCCTCGTATCTATGGCGTAACCGGTGTTTACTTGACTTCGGTAGCGGAACCACGACATTCGTGTTATTCACAATTTTCCTCAACAATAAATATAAAAAGTAAAGTTATTAAATGGCGCCGCCGAGGTAAGAATGCGGATCCATTATGGATGCGTTTATAAATTTGTTCTGCCTAGTTGTGTGATGGCGAACAATATTGATTGTCGGTGTGAACTCGAACCTTATTGATTGTACGTTTTAAAATATTTATATTTATATTATTCATATGTTTGAGTTTTGATATGGTATTTCAATACGTATATTGAAATTTTATTTTAATTTCTATTCATAGCTAAAATGAAGTGGAATTAACAGTTAGTATTATGTAAAATAAAAGTAAATTTAGAAAATTAGACGTATTGGTCTGCATTTGGATTCAAAAGCTTTAGCTGCAAATGTGTACCAAGACCTACTTCATATCATTCATTATTATTTAGAATAGAATTTAAATCCAAAGGCTTTTGATGCTGATAAGTATTGCGTATTGTCAGGATTAACTTACGACGTACAATATTGTTCTAATCTTCTACTCTTTACAATTAAATTAATATATTTTGAAAATGATTGAGATGAATTTAAAGCTTCAAAATTGATCCATAAAAATTAATAAAAAATAAGTTACTTATAAAATACAATATATTGTAACATACACAAAATTTGCTAGGATTCGCATTGTGGAACTCAGCGTCTCCCGATACTAAAGAGCGTCTTAACGATACTTATCTCTTAAATACCACATAAATCTATATACGTCTATACTAAAATAATATATAGAGGGAAGAATTTTTTTATTTGTATGTTTCGAAGAGACATCAAAAGTAGAGTAGAACTACTAAACTCTAACACCACAACTAAACTCCAACCTATTAGATTTCTTTCACTAATAAAAAGCAATATTACCATGAAGGAAAATAGGCTATATTTTATTACTTTTGAACATTTTATGACGCCCAACAAAGTCTGCCAGGCTCGACTAGTGCTTCATATTATATCCTAATTCTATTGAAAGTCTGTGAAATTATAATTTATTTGGCACAGGATATAATATACAGCCACAAGAATGAGATTGGAAGATTTCGTGATCCATATTTGTATCTTTACTCTATCTTATTTTTATTTTTAGAAAGTTACCCTCGTTTGTAGTTAAACTTTATCAGTGCTGTATTGAACCTATAGACAGGAAGTGATATATTATAAATTGATCACTTGATCATAGGGTGTGGATAAAAATATAACCCCTGTGATGTTGATCTTATAATCAAACACACAGTTTTATTCGTCTATTTGTTCGTTTTATTTGTATCCTGCAGTCATTATTATATCTGTTATTATAACGGTTAGTAATTATCTTGTTATCGATATACAATTCGTATTCTTGTCTTAATCGGCCGATTTTTATTAAATATGTATGTACGAGTATTAGATTTGAGAATCGATCGTAAAATACATTTATACATTTTATTCCGATATTTTCATGTATGTAATTTTGTAACCTAGTTTCCTTTATTTGTCACATCAGATCGTATTCGTTCCCTGTCGGATGTAGGCCTTATTGATAAGCGACGCAAAACCGAAAAAAACCACCAATCAATCCAAACTGCATTCATCCCGAACTTGCTACTTTGTCCTTCCAACTTAAGATATTGAATCTACATAATTTTGACTGTATGTATGAGTAGGTTACAGGCTCGAACAAACATAAACATTTATCCCTGGAGTGATAAAATAAATCTCAATCCTTTTTTCAGTAAGTGCAAGTCCAATGTTATAAGACTTCTATACGCTGAACAAACGATTTCATACGGATTGTGAAAAGAGAAGAGTTTATTTTTTTAGAGCACTAACTGTGCCCCGCGGTTTCACCCGCGTTTAATTTCTAAGAAATTTATATGAACTTCTACATCCTATTTCACCCCCTTAGGGGTTGAATTTATAAAAATACTTTCTTAGCGGATGCCTACGTCATAACATCTACCTGCATGCCAAATTTCAGACCGATCCGTCCAGTGGTTTGGACTGTGCATTGAAAGATCACTATGTATCAGTCAGTCACCCTTTGAGTTATATACACAAGGTTGATAAAAGCGAGAGGCATTAAATTAAGCCACATACTCTAACCGAACCGCACGATTCGAACCTGTGACCACCCACGAAGTGTAGTCACACTCTCAACAAAACACACCGTAATCCCAAATGAACTTGTAATTCGTACCGCGGTAATAAAGCATCTCCGCCCGATAAGTATAATCTATTGGTAATTAGCCAGTAACGTATACGCATTGGGCATGTGCTTGTATCTCATTAACGCAACATTATTCTTGCTTTACAGATTCTGGGCCGGCTTATTTTAGGGCTGTCATCTGTACTGTTTTCCCAGAACATATACTAAATATACCAGTGTCCTGGGATGACCTAGGTAGTGTTTACCTCCATCCTAGACTTTCTAAGCGGCAAAAATACGGTATATAATTTGTGTCATCATTATTTTACCTTTTAACTCTTTATTTTTACTTGAGTATGTAATGTGCGCAGGGTTCGAAAATATCCGATATTTATTATAAATATCAAAATATCGGATATTTACGATATATATCCGATATATATCAAGTTGGATATATATCCATTTTGTATGTAAGCTTAGATCATGAAAGTCATGTTGTAGTTTTGTAGTATAATTTATGTACATTTATTATTTACATATATATAAATTATTTTAAAAAACAAATGTTTTTAATGGTTTATTTGTATAAGCAAGTACTTAAAATCAGACAAATGAAATTTGGTTTCACATAAATCTTCTAGATCAGGCAAAACCAACTAAAAACAAAATTTTATTTATCAAATAATCAACTTAAAAAATATTCTTTTTTATAAATAAGCCAATAATCACTTACTACACTAGGTAACAAAACAAAAAAAAATACAAATTATAACTCTAGAAAAATCAAATCAGTCTTTTAGTTATTAATCAGTCATATGTAATAAAATGTTAATTATCAAATAAAATAAATAAAAATATAATATTTATCAAATAATCAACTTAAAAACATAAAACCTTTTTATAAATAATTCTAATTATAATCAGTCAATAATCAAAACAAAAAAATAATACAAATTACAACTCTAGAATATAATCAAATCAGTCTTTTAGTTATTAATCAGTCATATGTAATAAAATGTTAATTATCAAATAAAAGAAATGAAAATAAAATATTTATCAAATAATCAACTTAAAAACATAAAACCTTTTTATAAATAATTCTAGTTGTAATCAGTCAATAATCACTTACTACACTAGGTATCAAAACAAAAAAAAATACAAATTACAACTCTAGAATATAATCAAATCAGTCTTTTTTACATTTTATTACGAATGACGGATTAATAACTATTAATCCGTCATTCGTAATAAAATGTTAATTATCAAATAAAATAAATAAAAATAATTCCATATTCATAATTGTGTGTGATTTGACCGCAGGGAAGATAAAGGAAGGTCATCTTCCGATTCTGAATCAGCTCTTGATACATTCTGAATAATTTCAGCCGCTACATCATCAGATTGAGTAAAATCATTGTGTGTCATCATCGGGTCCGATATCCAATCTATGTTTTCTTTCTTGGCTGGACAGCTGTTGAGGCGTTTGAGTATATACACCAATTTATTGGTTTTATCAATGCCTAAACCAGTGATTCTCAACCTTTTTTTTGTTGCGGCACATATTTAACGATTTCAACATTTTGCGGCACATAAAGAAAAATATAAAAATTATTTACTTACAACACACTGCATAAATAGTTTATGACAAAAATTTTGAATATACGAAATACTACAATAATAACTTTTTAAATATTTTTCATTTTAAATGATATAATTTAATAAAATTAACATTAATATTGGTATATTTGCAAAATTTGGCGGCACGCTTTTGAAATTTGGCGGCACACAAAAGTGCCGCGGCACAGTGGTTGAGAATCACTGGCCTAAACGGTTCCTCAATTTCGACTGTACCAAGCCAAAAGTTGAAAAAATTCTTTCAAGGCCCGCTGTTGAAGCAACAGCTGTCAGAAGTAGCTCACACGTACTTAGGAACTTTGTTTTGTGTTGCCATTGCTGCCATTGATCATCTTCGGTATTTAGGTCTAGTAGCTTCCACCAATCCAGCGGAGGGGTTATTTGAAATTGGGTCCCAAAAAGATATTGTGGGAAAATTACCGATTTTGTCATTACCGATGTTACCATCGCCATAAATTCTATATCTAGTTCAGCAAATGCTATATTACGCTGTTCTGGCGTCAAATGTTTGCCTGCAAACAGTAGTATTTCTATTTCGCAAATCTAGATGGCGTTGGAGTAGAAAAACACCGAAAAATAATTATAAAATCTTGATATATATCACAAAAAATTTGTTGGATATATATCGGATATATATCGGATATATATCATGATATATATCCATTGATATATATCCTTCGAACCCTGAATGTGCGTAATATTGCATCTTGTTTTTAAATGAATTGTCTTGAATTTTCATATTACAAATCTTTGATTTTGAATATTTGGGGATATTTCGGGGGCAACCCTAGCTTATTTATACTCGTATATTACGTTCTGGCGTCATATTAGACGTAGATATGAAATTATTGAGCCAGTTCGACGTGTGTTTGATAACACTTTCTTTTATACTGCGACGGTATTACTAGCTGCTATTTAACTAATTGTATATTGTGGTTTCGAAATTTGAAAACCGCTTTTTATTTATTTATTTATTTTATTTAACAATTTATGCACATGGAAACTTATATTATACTAACAGAGATATATTACAGGCAAGTACAAAGGTACAGCTTATTCCATACAGGAATCTCTTCCAGCAGACCTGATAAACGGAAACGTTTATAAAGTTCAGGCCATGTTTGAGTGTACATAAAAATAACTTATAACTAACAAAGTATAATGCATACATATAATTCATAATTCAAATATACATACATACAATAAATATCATATACATACATATGTAAAAATATATAAAATAAACTAATATATATATAAGTACTAATGTGTAAATTTACGTAAATAATATAAAATAATAAATAGTTATAAACGAATAAAAGAATTTACATATGATTTAAATAGTGCTCCTTCAATCTTTTTTTAAAATGTCCAAGTTTGTTGCAATCACAAATCTCAGGCGGCAAGGAATTCCAAAGTTTGACAGAAAGAACAGTGAAGGAATTTTTTTTTTATGATATAGTAGGGTAAACGAGCAACCGGAGCCATTTTCATGACTACCGACGCCCACAAACGTCCGCATAGGGGCTATACAGATGTGCTGCCCTCCTTTCTCCTCCCACCTCCATGGGCCACCGGCTACTTACACACCGCACGAAACGCGACAGCACAGCTGTCACTTCACGCCAGTCTCGTGTAAGCGAGAAGTACCTCCCCGGTCGTGCCGGCCCAATTCGACTGCATGCAAGCATGCAGTATG
>LUGF01033751.1:0-13197 GCA_001625245.1 Calycopis cecrops | reverse complement strand
TTGAGTTATATATACAAGGTTGATAAAAGCGAGAGGCATCAAATTAAGCCACATATACTCGTAAGTGCCTACAGTTAATCCGAAACTATTAAAAAAAAGTTTACGGCAAGCATACGAAAATTCTTGTCGTTCACTTTCGTAGACGTGCAAATGGGTTCAGCAGTTTTTACTTGAAGGAGTAACAAACAAACAAACAAACATACATCATACATTAAGCGCACGATTCGAACCTGTGACCACCCACGACAGACTACACTCAACAAAACAAACCGTAATCCCAAATGAACTTGTAATTCGTACCGCGGTAATAAAGCATCTCCGGCCATTAGTATAATCTATTGGTAATTAGCCAGTAACGTATACGCATTGGGCCTGTGCTTGTATCTCATTAACGCAACATTATTCTTGCTTTACAGATTCTGGGCCGGCTTATTTTAGGGCTGTCATCTGTCCTATTTTCCTAGAACATATCCTAAATATACAAGTGTCCTGGGACGACCTAGGTAGTGTTTACCTCCATCCTAGACTTTCTAAGCGGCAAAAATACGGTATATAATTTGTGTCATCATTATTTTACCCTTTAACTCTTTATTTTTACTTGAGTATGTAATGTGCGTAATATTGCATCTTGTTTTTAAATGAATTGTCTTGGATTTTCATATTACAAATCTTTGATTTTGAATATTTGGGGATATTTGGGGGGCAACCCTAGCTTATTTATACTCGTATATTACGTTCTGGCGTCATATTAGACGTAGATATGAAATTATTGAGCCTGTTCGACGTGTGTTTGATAACACTTTCTTTTATACTGCGACGGTATTACTAGCTGCTATTTAACTAATTGTATATTGTCGAAATTTGAAAAACCGCTTTTTAATCTCTTCCTTGTAATTTGTGCTGAAATGAAGAGTGTGAGTTTGGTGACAAGTTTGGTCCTGTTCGAGAATAAGGTAACATAGCGTGGTTTTAAAGGCCGAAACTGCGAGACCTCTAGTTATGGGTGTCTGTGATCACTTACAATCCTGTGACCCGACTATTCGTTTGATAAAAAAATATGATCTTAAGGAGCTGAATACTAGCGATATAACTGATCTTACAGACGTGCCCGGAGCGACTGCGACAAGCATTCACAGCTTTTCCTTTTGCAAATATACTCGTAGATCGGGAACATTTTTTCCAATCAGAAATTCCAAAGACAATATTCTCATGGCTATTATATTCTCAATTTTAACAGTTCTACGGACCTGCTAGCTGGTAACTAATAACGGAATAACCAATAACTACTTTACCCGGTATTCGAGTCCAAAACATATTTCAGATTCCTCTCATAAACGTCGTTCAAACCACTCAGTCTCAGGTATTGTGTATCTAAATGCAAACCCATGTT
Source organism: Calycopis cecrops (assembly GCA_001625245.1). Classification (NCBI taxonomy): domain Eukaryota; kingdom Metazoa; phylum Arthropoda; class Insecta; order Lepidoptera; family Lycaenidae; genus Calycopis; species Calycopis cecrops. Next base: position 11,807 of record LUGF01033751.1, on the reverse strand, counting down.
AATACGCACTATGGCACGCCACTGAAATTCCCATGACATCGATGGGGATATAAAATTGATTTTATATTGACTATTTAAACATATGATATAAAATATTCTATAGTGTGAGAGCCCGACACATAAAAGCGGGGCGATCGAGTGACAACACGAAATGGTTTTGGAGTTAATACATTCTCGCCTACTTACGATTATGGAAAAGCTTTTGATATTCCGAGTATAACCTGTGCATAAAATTTCCCTGTTCGTGATGGTACTCAAAACTAATAGTTTTCAATACGTTCACGAATCTATTTAAGTACAACAACAAGAACAACATACACATTTCACACCAGTAGGTACCCAAGGTAGGTGTAAGGTAGGTAGTAAGGCAACACACTTGCCTTACTTCCTTCACATTTATGACTCTCATCATATACTCTTAATATATACAAGCCGGTTGTGATTTAAAGTTTTTAATTAAAACAAATATCCATTAAAGTAACAATTGAAGCTCAATTTGCTTAAAAATGTCGTTTTTACTTGAAAATGTTTCATTTGGTGTGCTGTTTGGATCATCAACATCACTGGTGCTAATTCTTATGATAAGTCCATTGACATACTAATTTTTATCTAAGGAGAAGCTCCTAAAAACATTACGTGCTGTGCTGTTGCGAGTCGTGCCGTATCTAAGTAGCCGGTGGAGGTGGGGTAGGAAGGAGGGCAACACATTTGTATAAACCCTATGAGGACCCTATGGGCGTTGGTAGTATTGTAAATGACCGCCTTTGCCCCCTTATTGCCCCATTATTAAAAATTTTGTTACTCGATCGGCCAGGGTTTGTCACGGGCTCTGGGACTAAAATTGAACGTATATGTGTGTGTGTTGTGTAATAACGGTGCTATACCAATTTTTATCTTTGTTATCTTCGCCGGAAATAATAAAACATTAAAGTGCACGACTGCATATTTCCAACTTCGGTAGGCTTCACGAATATCATATTGTCTTAAACAGATCGGTGACCTCTGATCTTCCACCTCCCATCTCCGTGTCATTACCCATAAATGTAATCTTCGAAATATATTGCTTCAAAGGTCACGTTTTTGGTTGGACTGTAAAATTGTATAGAAACAAGTAAGGTAGGAGAAACCGGGTCTTCTGCTTGCCATGGGGGAAAACACCATTGGTTAAGAGCGGGATGCTAGTCGCTGAATAAATGCTTGCCCTCCTAATGCGTGATAGACTGGTAGGTCCTAGAATAGAAAATAAGGAAGAGGACGGGAGAAAGTTACGGAAAAGGCTCCAAAGGTGTAAAAAGAAGCAGATACTTACTACATATAATGAGAGTTGTTTCCGTGACCACTGTCTGTTTTAAACCTGCGCTATTAAACTCGTTGAGACATCTTTAAGCACGAAAGAGATCCTCTCCGTTAGATGCATGGTATTAGGGCCCATAAATAAAACTACTACCTAAGGGATAGTGAAGGTGATTCGAGTTGTGAGAACTGTATTTCTCTGTTTGATTTCCTTCAATTATTTATAAGTGTATTCATACAATAGTTGAATATTGATGCATACTTTTATTTCCTTTTATATAATTCAAATATAAAAATATAAATTGAGTGACTTATACATCAAAGCAAAGCCAGAATTGCTGTACTAAGAAATTTAAAATTCGGACAGGGTTGCCTTATATATATTATCTTTCTTGTGTAAGTAAGCACTAAGATATAATTTTTAGAAATTCCACCCCTAAGAGTGTAATAGGGCGGTATTTGGAATTTTCTTATTTCCTATTTTGGAAGCCCAACAAAGTAGGCACGGCCGACTATATAAATCTTAAGCATAAAATCTTTATGTTTTTATTAAGATAATTCTGGTGGATTCTAGCTCTAGAATCATATCTATTTGTAATATTATAGGAAGGACGTACAAAAAAGTGTATAAAACTCGCTAGGTAGGTACATGACCTATTCTCGCAGTTCGCACATTCACCGAATATGCAATTAGTATACGTGTTACCGGTTTTCATAATGGAGTGTGAATATATTAATTAAGTATGTGGCACTGCGGTTTACTAGTGCCGAGAGAGCGCAGTTCTACCCGTAGTACAGGGCTGCTCAAACTTTTTAATTTCCGTCGTAGATACTTACCGCCTTATTCAAAAACACGAGTTAATCAACATCTTAAACATGACTTTACTATGACACTACTTAAGCGTTAAGTAATGCTTAAAAAATTGTTATTCATACACGTTACTTAAAAATTGCATAGACAACATTAGTTAACTTTTTTATCACTTGCAACTTTTTAGTAAAAATTGGTTTCGTTGATAGAATTATAATACGTAATATTGTCAAAAACCACGAAAGGAGTATCTAGATACTCCTTAGACGCCAGAAATTAAATAAGTAAAACAAATTTGGCACTGTCAATAATATTATGCAAATCAGCTGTTCATTACCAGCCATTTTGTTACTTAAATATTTTAAACAAGGGTGTGAGGCTGATTAAATTGACAACTATTTAAGTGACAGTTTAAACATGTGTTTAGCTCTAAATAGCGTTTATGAATAAGAATTTTCTTAATAATACTTAAAGTGATACTTAAAAATTAAATAATGTTTATGAATAAGGGGGTTAATGGTTTAGCTTGAGGAGTTGCTAAGTACTAGAATGATACGGCGATCCTGACTACTGAAAGGAACTACATATTTCTACTACATATTAAGTTGCATTGCAGCTGATTTGGGCTGACACGACCGGGAAGATCTTCCTTGCGTGACAGTATCACGTAGTAATCAAGTGAAGACGATGCTAATTGCCACAAAATAATGTATTTCGTAACTTAATGGATGGACCAGCATTGGAGGTTAGGAGAATGTAAAGTAATACATTTGGATAACAATTCAAACAGAAAATCATTGGGCATCGGTAGTCAGTAAGAGGTCCCCGATACGACCCTTTGTTTGCCCCTTATACTATAAAAAACCAGGCCAAGTGCGAGTCGGACTCGCATACCGAGGGTTCCGTAGGAACTGGAGGTATGAGGAACTTTTTATTGCGTTAACTTAGAAGTGTGATTTTTTCAAGGCATCAAGACGTAACTGACCTCCGTATTTGACAAAAAGCTTAATCAGCTTAATCCCTTCACGCGTTTTAGAGAAAAAGGTCTTGACAGACGTACAGACAGACGGACAGCAAAGCGATCCTATAAGGGTTCCGTTCTTTCTCTTTGAGATACGGAACCCTAAAAAGGGAAAAAGACATTCTGAGCTATCGTCACTGATTTTTTCCTTTTCTGGCTAACTTTTTGTCAATAGAATGAGATTCGCCGAGGCCATGTACGCTCCATCGACGCATACTTTGAGAACCCCTGCAGTACATTGCGTTTGCTATTTCCTACACACTACATGTGCTGCAGCCCACAAGCGGCGTTTGGGTCGCTTTACGATCGCTTTAAGATGTACCCACTGATTTATACATGATAAATCATTTGTACACGTATCGTTACAACGCATAGAGTGGACACGCAAGATAATAAAATTATTCTAATGTATCCGCGGTTTATTTGGTTAATTATTTGTACACCACTTAGTATGAGGTATTACCATGATGGCTGCAGCGAAGTCTCTCTTAGATCACTTTACGCCAGTATCGAGTCTCCGAGAGGTACCTCCCTGGTCGTGCCGACAAATTCGGCTACACACAGCGTGGCACTACCTCTTACTACTAAACTGTCCCACACTCGAAGGCAATCCCGCGATCAATTACGTTTTACTGGGTCGATATGGGCCCGTGGCTGTAAAGAGGTTGCGGTGTTTTCAAATCAAAGCGCCCGAGCGACGCGCACCGCAGTTTATGGCAAGATGGGGCGAGGTGTTGAGGTCAACTAAATATGTTTCACCTGAGCGAAGAGCTTCGGGTATTGTGGTGGTCTGGAACGATGATACCTATAATATAGGCATTGATACGTATGGGAAAAACGTAAGAGATAGGCCATTCCTGTTTGTAGATGAAGAAGATACGAGATACGCTAGCAAGAGATTATGCTTGCAGTCCAATTGGGCTAGTACGAACAGGGATGTACCTCTCATTCACTAGTGAATGAGAGGTACATCCCTGTACAGTACAGGTAGGTTTATACGCCAGTATCTAGATACTGGCGTATAAACCTACCTGTACTCACCATTTGGAATTTTGAATGGTCATTAATATTTTTTATTGGCGTTCATTGTGACGACCGGTTAGCTCAGTTGGTTGGCTTACATGCGGCTGTGATCCCCAAGGCTATGCCGGACAGGTTAATCCATACCGGACAGGCTTGGGGTGAGAGACTCGATGAAGAGCAGCTCAGCTGGAGGGTCAGGATGGGAACCTGACTCCATTGCACGATCTTTTGCACTTCGTAGTAGGGATTGTTCAAATGCAACCGTACAGGCCCCAGACAGGAGGAGTAGTCTAGCCTCTCCAAGCCCAGCCTATCGTTGAAGGGATCCTGTTGCTTGCAGATCCGGGCAAAAAACTTGGCAACATATGGTTCTAACATGGTTGGATTAGTCCACAAACATTATTATAATATTTATTATTATGTTTATAAGGAAAGAGCAGTGCAAGGTCGAATCCTTCTTACATTCCGATAACCCACATCCAGACATCACTTCCAATATGGATATTAATCCGGGATTAGCCTTGGCTTAAACAAATACGTCGACTCATTTTGTCCGCGACTAGCTAGCGGAAAGATGGCAATTTTGGCACTGGTTCGAAACACATTGCACATGCGACTGCAGACAGAACCTCAAATTGCTTGCTCACCGAGACGCCCGACTGTCATATTTTATGTCTTTCATACTATTCACAAAGTGTCCTCTTGTTGCGGGAGCTTTCTTAATATGGGCAATAGCTCATGTGTCCGGGTTTTGAGTATGAACGGGATTCAAATGAGGTTTCATTCTTTTCATTTCATTGCGGCTAATTGATGAGATTAATATAAAAATTATATTCTACTGTTATTTACTACTGAGTTAAGTTTTAGATAGGTAAAGAGTAATCGATTATTAACACTAATACTGGCTATACAGGAGCATGGGAAAAGCGTGGTGGGTCAAGCCCGATACAAAATGCATTCATATGTAGGTATGTGTCATTATAGTAGTATCCAGATTGCCTTCACACTGGGATTCATAACGTAAAAATGTCTCTGAAAATTTATTGATAAATAATGAATTAATATTTCTATAATAATGCTTACAATATTCTGAAATATAAAAAGCCGATAATAGGTAATAATAATAATTAGAAAGAAAAACTTTTATACACAGTGTGTTTGGTTTTATATTTTTTTTATGACAAATATATAATTGGGCGACTGACATGATAACTTTAATATATTTTAATTTCTAAGACTATCAGACAACTAAAGCTTTGTAAAAATGTATTTTTTGCAATTTATGTAGTAAATTGCAACTCATAAGTGCCCATACACTCCCACGTAATGGTTTGTCGTTTACCATCCGTTCAAACGCTGAAAACTCCAATTCCCCAGTCCCACCGCAACCGTTTCACGCTCATTGTATTCCGTATGTAATTCGTCCGCGCAGTCGCGAGCTTTATAGCCCATATCAACTTCGGTTTGTTATCAAATTATTATTCGCCGGCGTATTAAATTGCAACTTTATTTTTACGATGTGACTCACGGATTCATTATTTTAATGTTCCCCCATACGCTATTCGCTCGCTTTTTGTGTGCAAATGTTTCTATATTTGTGTTTAATTAACATTTTATCTTTGAAATAGTAAGAAATAGTTATTTAGTTTAGGCATATTAGTAACAGTACTTCGCGATCGAGATAAGTTTGTCAAGGACGGCTAACATCGTGCCTATGCCTAAGGAATAGTACAGGTACATACAGAACAGATTATCGTATCTAATTATAGTAATTTTTAGGAAAACATTTAGGTACTCACTTGTTACGCGACGCTCGGTAGGTTACGGTACGCTTATAGGTGTGTAAGTAGCTGATGGCCCATGGAGGTAGGAAGAGAACGGAGGGCAGCGCATCGGTATAGCCTCTATGCGGATGTTTGTAGGCGTCAGTATTCATGAAAATGGCTCCGGCTGCTCGTTTGCCCTCCTATATCATAAAAAATAAAAAATAAATAAAAAAAAGGTATAAGTACTTTCTTCTTTCAGACCAGTTTAGATATTACAAAGAGATCATTTGTTGTAATCTTGCTGTTCGGCTTTCTAGATTCTAGGCTCTCAGAAACAGTGAAAAGTAACATCATGGTCCTTAATTCACGCAGGCATGTTGAGCAAAATTAACACGGTCAAAATATTTTTTTTGCCGGATTGTGCCGGCCTAATTCGGCTGCCTTCTCATCTTATAAGAATTGTAAGTACACGTAACTATTTATACAACAATGACATAGTTATTACATGAGGTCACTGGTATAAATATGAGTGATATTCGCAGGAGATTGATACGGTGTCTCTACAGACGGATGCTGTACATCGTTGGAACATGTATGACGCATTGTTAAATATAATGTTTTTGACTGCGTATATCATTGACAGGCTTGATGGTGTAGTGGCAGCCAAGCTGTATCGTAAACCGTAAGGTCCTGGGTTCAATATGATATGAGAGGTCGATGAGAATGCGCTAACAATGCATTTATTACGTTTACGTTCCCTTTCTGAGTTGTTATGTGTGCGACGACCACAAAATTTGCAGAAATGGTACCTATCATAGATTAAAGTCATAAAACCAGCAGGTACTTATAAAAAAAAATAACCCCGATTAGTCCAGCTTTGGTTTTGCGCTGATCTATCAGTCAGTATAGGTAAGTTAAGCAATTACTTTTAGTCAAGAAATGTATTAGAAGTACTTCAGATCCTTCTGTCTCAATTTTTTTTAATTTGACTCGAAACAGTCTAGATTTGGAGTTATATGAAACACAGTGGTAGGTCACTACCATTAACACACGGTGCTGAAAATCTAATATCCCTATAGGTGTTCCAGATCCCATTGATGTAGAGATTACTAGTTTTATGTCTACCATTACACCGAGTAATTCCAACTCGGTTTATGTCGATGAATGAAAAATGTTTATGCATCGAATAAAGCGTCGTATTTACGATATTGACACGTCAGGCCCGAGGGCTGTGATTGTTGGCTGTCACTCAATAACTGTCAGCTTAAATCAATCATTCTGGATGCTCCACATCCCAGACCTTAGACCGTAGGCGAAGGGCATAAGGGCCGTTTTAGATGCGTTTTTTTGTGACGCGCAATTGGATTTATATTAATGATGCACCTTCTGTGTATTTACCGACGCCATTATCGATAATAATAAAAATCGATCACGAAATAATAAAATCGATGTTTATTGTATGAATTTATTGCATGACGTGCTCGGAAAGACGATTGATCTTATTTATACATAACATACATATTCCATTTGATTATTGATTGTCAATGTAAATGTAGTTTTCTGGTCATGGATTTTAAATATCTTACACACTATTGATTACGCTAGTGTAACCAAGGAAGGGATAGCTGGGTGTGATACCATGGCTTTACACCGATATATTCTGTATTTGAACATGTACGTCATCATATGAACTGTTATCATGATCAAAAAAAATCATACCTAAATAGTAAGAAACATTCGAAAAAGTAGTAAAAGTGTTAGTAAGATGCCAGGACAGTTATTTCATTAATTAGTAAGCTCCATCTCAATTACAAACTAATGCTATTTGCATTTCCAGATCAATACACATAATTAGATATTTTTGAAAGCGGTAAAATAGGCAGGTTGTACAAATATCGGCCGGTGCCTGTATTTATCACTATTTCTCGCCTCCCTCTGATGGTTACGAGGAAGCTGCTCAAAAAAACGCTTACCTGCACAGTAATGTCTTCTCAGAATGTGAAATTGTAAAGACAAACATCGCCGGGCAGCGCACTAGTCGAGTTGCCAGCTCAAATAGTTTTTAAATTAGCTTTTGTGTAGAAAGTTTGCTTAGTATTAACTTGTCGGGGTTTTTTGTGAACATAGTCACAAATGCTCTGTCTCTTCAGGTCGCAATCGAATAGGTTGGACTAAATTGACATTTGTTGAATTTTTTTATATTATTTGAGTAAAATTAAAAATACGATGAAGAATAAAACAAACTTAAAAATATTTAAACTTGTACGTATATTTCTTGTGTGTGTGTATGTCACTGAACTCCTCCTAAAGGGCTGGACCGATTTTGACGAATTTTTTTTTATACTGAAGGGTATTTGAGAATGATTTAGATTTACTAATCAGCCTCGCAGATGGCGCTGCAGTCGGTATCTCGAATATACAATATTGTAGGGTAATTGTCAAATTCGGCCACATTGTTAAAGTTATCATGACAACATATTTTACAACAATGACAAGACAACGTCTGTCGGGCTGCTAGTTTATTTATAAAAATAAGTCTTATTTGAAATAAATGTTTTTATTCCAGAAATTTGAATGGTACCTCTCTTGAATCGGCTAAATCGCTGGGTACAGATAGTTCTAAAATAAAAATAATTACAAATCTTCATAATAATATATATTTTTTGTCCCCGAGTGAGTCAGTGCACGATTTTCAATGACCACCCTAGATTTAATTTGCGTTCAAAATGACTCAAGTTGTAGTTTTTGCTCGGCTCTATAACATACTAATTCATATGCAAATTTGTTTTTTAAATCATAGCTCATTTATATACTTTACCGTTCTGTCTTCCAACATATCAATCTAAATTTGAATTAAAATATGAAGGTTGCTGTCGATTTCTCTAGGATCCTATTATCGGATCATTACTTGGTTACAATGGGACCAACTTAAAAGTGTAATATAACCCTTCCAAACAAAAAAATCGTCATAATTTTTCACCCAGTCATAAGTACCTACTAAGGCAACAAACATAAAAAAATCTTTAAAAAACAGAATACTTGACTATGTACTTTAATTACATAACCAGAGTCACATTAATACGTTAAAATCCGTAGGCATCTACATACAAACATACTATCGAAATACATTATCTCCTTTCTGACGCAGTTGAGAAAAAGCAAAAGGGGCAGACTTGTTCGGCTACAACGACCAAGGGGTACTTACCCATGTGATAGGGCGTAAAGTGGTGGCTTCGCGACCAACATTCGTTAAGAAAAAATAAAGTAAGGAAGGGCAAGGAAATTGAAAAATTCTCTGATTGTGCAGATGATTAGAGGCGTCAGTGGGTAGGTACTCTGACTAGTATGTCTATTTGTCCAATCCACAATAACATGTGAGATTTTAGCATATGATTGTTTCCAGCTTAGAAACCCAGATCTAACTATTGGCAGAGCGAACAACAAAAAAGTCTGTACGACAGACAGAAAGAAAGTAATGTTATTTTTGTTTGCGTACGTGGGAACGTAACAATCGCAGGCATTTCGTCATATTGTGTGAACGGTGTGACGTCACCGTCCTGAGGATGTGGACTACAAAGATGGCCGCCCGGGAGGTGTAAATCCCAACTAAATACCATCACTAAGTGACGGCTTAAGTAACGGTTGTCATTCATGCCGTTATCTGTGTGGCCAATTGTACCCCGAATGTTCTTTTTTGCAATATTATGAACTAGTTGCGCCATGCGATTTCAATCGCATAAGTTTCGATTTTGCGTAAAGATCGGTAAAAAATTAAATATGCTATCCAACCGACTCGCAGGCCATAAGGTCTGCGTATTTCAATAGGTTTTTGGTCTTTAGAAGAGCTTTAATTCTAAAAACTTATGTTTTTATATTAGTTAGTAATACGTAGCTCTATAAAACTAGGTGACATTACACTTTATAATTTATTAAAAACTTGACTGTAAATATAGAATATTTTTTCAGTAAACTTTTTTGATAAATTTTCCTGTTAAGTTGAGTGACTGAAGATTGTTTGCTATGAAGTTAATTTTACGATTAGATATAATATTTTTAGGTAGTGGTAGTCAAATTGACACGAGATTTTCACATAGAAGTTTAAATGCTTATCGTTAAAAATTTCAAGGGGTTATTTCGACAAATTTATAGTGTTTACTAAAAGTGGATAAAACGGAGAAAACAACGTCAGTTGCGAAAACTGCGGATGATCAGCGGTAAGTGTATGAGATTTGAAGATATAAGTGATGTGTTTATGTCACTTATTCTCAATGAAATTGTTGTTTTGTTACTTACCTCCTTAGCGATGACCATCTAACTCACTAGCTATAGACTCACACGTGAAACTTTTGCATTTCTTGAGTTATTAAGAATCATAAAAAAAAAACAAAAAAAAATTAATGTAAAAAAGTATGAATTATTTGAATGTTGTTTGTAGATTGCGATTTACTTTATTTTTCAGTCTATATTAAATGAAATAAATAAGAAGACGCCATTATTATATCGTTAAAATGTCAAGGGGTTTTGAGACATCAATTTATAGTGTTTACAAACAGGGTAACAGACATTGAGTTATATGTACTACGTACTAATAATAACTCAATGGTAACAGATTGAGAAAACAACATCAGTTGTGAAAACTGCGGACGTGCCATCAGCGAGAAGTGTAGCAACTACCTGACTACAAATAACTATCTGTTTATCTCACTTATGCTCAATGAAATTGATGTTTTGTTATTTACCTCCTTTTTATTGCTCAGATTGCTTAGGGGGCGTCCATAAAATACGTGGAGTGTTTTTAAATCTTCTGTGGCTCAGTGGCGCAGCATGGAAGAGGCCTTGTCCTGCAGCGGTCTAATGTCGGCTGAAAACAGATGTTTTTGTTTCTAAATGTACCTGTTGGTGGATTAATAGTGGGATAGTTTAAGGACTAGCTTCGTAAAAAATATGTTTGTACTTGTTATCCCAGAAACTACTAAACCAATTTTAATGATATTTTTGCAACTTCATTTCTTGAAACTTTGTCCGCAATAAGTAAGTTAAGTTAAGTAAATAAGTTTACTAGTAACAGCAATATTATTATTGCCTCAGCAACGCGTGGCCCGGTCAACTAGTTGTATATTCATCGAAAGACGCTTTTTTAAATTTAATAAACAAAGAATACCCGGTGAAAGGATTTAAATGAAATATGGCAAGAGCGTCAGTTTTTATTTAAAATGACCGGTCGTTACTGATATTAATATATTATGCTGGCTCCACGAGCTCCATCAGTGAGGTCTGACAGACCCCATCTCTGACTGATGTGGGAATTTGTGTCATCGCTTGTTTCATTACGGTTCTGTACATGAGAAATAATTTTGCGCTTGCGGTGTCACTCAAACAACTTAAATTGACTCTCAATTTAAGTTGTTTGATTGACGTTGCTCTTCCCAAAAAATACAATGTGATTGCCAAGCTTTTTTTAAAGCAAGACTTATTCATTGAAGCTCTCAAGAGGTGAGGGTGCTCTCAATAAGATATACAATTTGCTGGAGAATTTCTTGAAATGTAGAAGACATCAATTTACACTTTTTTATACTGACTTAACGTGCAGTCGGCTATTCTATGATATATTACCTCTTACTTATTATATTATTATATTATTTATTACCTCTTACTAAACGTGTCTGCCATATCTCGCAGCATGTACTAGTTTCACTATAAATACGATAAATAAAAACCGGCCAAGTGTGAGTCGGACTCGCACACCGAGGGTTCCGTAGGAACGGGAGGTATGAGCAAAAGTAATAGACGTTGAGAAAATTACACTTCCCTTTAGTTGACAAACTTAAATATGCGGGTGTATGTATGTGCTTGCATACATTTAGTATGAAACGAACTACATGCATAAGTTGGT
>LUGF01033750.1:0-11435 GCA_001625245.1 Calycopis cecrops | reverse complement strand
ACACGTTCCGCAATCGACTTGATTTCTCAATACTCTCATCTGTTACCTTAGACGGTGCCCCAATTGCTGTTAGTGACTCGGCTAAAAACTTAGGTATTATTATTGATTCAAATCTTTCATGGAACAAATATGTTAGTGTGATCAGTAGAAAGGCCCATTTCTCATTTCATTCTCTTATAATGTTTCAAAACTTTTTTCCCTTATCTACAATTGTATTTTGTTTTTTTTTATTATGCAGCTTATTAATTATTTCATTGATAACAATAAAGAGATTTTCTTAGATTGCATCAAAATTTAAAAAATAAAATAAAAATGATAACAATAAGTCTTTGATTATTTGATTTACTAACTTTGTATGTTACTTGGCAAAAAAAATATTATGATAGTAAGCTTGCCTATTGCTTAAAAAACATGCATAGTTAATGCAGATTCTTTAGAGCGCCTTCACACTAGCGTCTATTCAGCGTAGGCGTTCGATGAACGTATGCGCAGCGCAGACGTACGTGACATTTCAACTTTTCTTCTACAGTTAATTGTACGATGCTTCAGCGCGGCGCAGACGTCACACAATTAAAATAAAAACAAAAAAAACACACAGGTAGTCCCTATTGATAAGTCAATCAGCCATTTAGATAACGACGTTGTTACCACAACTTATTGAAGTATATCCCAATCAAGACTTAAGGGTTATCATTAGATAAATACACAGCATTTTGGGGTAAACACTGCTTGTGCAACAGAGATGGGTAATGCAATTTATTTCTTATGTAAGTAAATCATTTTAAGTACCCAGTTAGTGTTCTTAGGACAATCGTCTCCATGCGCATACCTCTCTGTACCTCCACGTGTTTGGTTTATTTAAAAAGTGAATTTGGCTTTCGTACTTCGGACTCAGTTTTTGCTTACGATTTGGACATTTAGTGATATTATTTAATACTCTTACGCTACCACGTACTGTTAAACATACGTACCACCTCGATCGAGTATGCAAACATGCATCTCATTTACGGGCTCTGTAATTGTAATGCAATGATCAATCACAAATCGGAATTTTTGTCGACTACTTACGCCTTGAGTTGTCAGGCTGAATTATTTTTTATTATTATTTACTATTTTACTATCTGAGGACTAACAGTTGCATATATTTTAGACGCGGCGACCGGCGACTTTGCGAATGCATCAATTCAGTCGCACGATTTAGCGACTCTCTGCGACCGGTTGCAGTAGAGTCGCGCGACAGTATCGCGACCTCGAGACTGCATTTAGACGTTAATTGACAATAATTGACATAGAAAGCGACTGAGTCGCCGGTCGCCACGTCTAAAAGTCTCGTGTGTGCTGTCGCCCATAATGCTTGCGAGCCAGAGTGAAGACTTGATGTCTCACTTTAGTCAACATTTCAGATTTTTTTTTATGGTATAGGAGGGCAAACGAGCAGTCGGAGACATTTTCATGACTACCGACGCCCACAGACATCCGCATAAAGGCTACACAGATGCGCTGCCCTTCTTTCTCCTCCCACCTCCATGGGCCACCGGTTACTTACACACCGCATGAAACGCGACAGCACAGCTGTCACTTTACACCGGTCTCGTGTAAGCGAGAGGTACCTTCCCGGTCATGCCGGCCCAATTTGACTGCATGCAAGCATCAGTGCGGCACTACCTCTTTCAAGATATGTTAATCCCTGAGCCTTTAGGTGAAATATTAGCATCTCAGATAGCCTGCCTATCTTCTAAGATCGAAGTATCTCCTCGGAAATTAATAAATGAATCCCTATTTGTTTTTATTCCGAATCCAATATTTTCAGAAGTCTTCTCTAGAATAGGGCTAAGACTCTTCTAGAATAGGTTTAGGACTATTATTAAGGGCTCATTGTCTAATTTGATTGATGCGTGTATAAATTGTTTAATTTAACAGAGACTGAGGAGTGTCGGCAAATAAATTCATGAAATTTCACTTTTCAGATTCGCTTTCGAAGACGCTATCAAAGGAAATTGAAACTTGGAGAGCCAGACATTATTACTTTACAGGCCAGTACTTGTCAAAGAGTTAACTTATAACAAATTTAAGTCTAAGGACAACTAAAAATTTACAGTAATACTGATACTAGGAATATAAAAAAGCGTCATTTTTAGGCACAATATTTGATTGGCTTTGATTTTTGTTTCAGAATATGAATATGACCTCTGGTGACAACCAATACCATAGACATCCGCATGGATTTAGAATTCGCTTTCGAATGGAACTACTTACTTCTCCTTTAATGAGCACCTTAAATATACACACCGCACTAAACGCAACATAGCATGTACACGAGTATATCATGAACAAGGCCTCTTTGTTTTTTTAATATAATTATGTTAAGAACTATTTTTTAGGATGTTAAAGACATCGCCCTTTACACGGCGCCGGTGACTCTTCTAAGTCCGCAGCTCATAAAAATGCTCCACATTCCCAGTACTGAGAGATTCATTAGGGCACTGATACTCTACGTTCAATATTACCTGCAAGTATGTAGTATATTTATGTGATAATAACTAATAAGCACTATCTACTAAATCTGCAGTCTGTGAACGACTTCAGTCCATTGAAAAGTTAAACTTAGGGTTGAGTTTCCCAGACGACGCAATTTTATTATTTTAACGTGTATGGAGGGCTCCATAGAAGCTATAGTTCAAGTTTGTGGGGTCCATAGAAGCTAAAGTTCAAGTTTGTGGTTTTGATTTGTGTCACTTTTCTTTTCAGTGAGCGATGTGTTAAATGATACAAGTTTAACACGAGAAATTGCTTTTGGAACCTGTACATAAAGGAGTTACAAATTATTTTAAATCAATATGCACTTTTTTTACAAAGATGCTGCTACTTTTATCAATTTACACTATATTATCCCCTAAACTATAGAAAATAGAAATACTTAAGTTGGAGCAAAAAATTCGTAATTTTTTTTTTTAGTTAATAGTAATTCGTAAGTTTTTATCGCGAAAAAATGTTCCTTTGGGATGCCATGGGATGGATCATTTTCCACGACATCGAAATTTACGCTGGTGAAACCGCGGGGCACAGCTAGTTTTAATATAAAAATACAAAAAAGGGCACAAGTCAACTTACATCCCCCATCACAGGAGGCACAGATTTATTCTTTTGCAAAAGGAGCGTTTTACGCGTATATATAATTTATTATTTAAGACCTCGGAGGAAATGAAAAATCGAAGTTTTATGTTACAAACAAAGATACGGACTCCACATAGCGAAGTTGTGGAACATGAATTAATGGAAAATTTATCTGATTTACGATTATTAGTTGCCAAAGAGTACAGCACGGTCCTTATTGGTAAGTGTGTAGTTTTAAAAACAAATCAACAAAATCAAACAATTAAAATTGGCACATATTCATTAAAAAGTCTTGGTAAAGACACTAAAAGTCACATTAGTGCAGTCCTTGAAGCATTATTGGTCCGAATTGTTTTACTGTGAAGCGAACTGCATACAATTTTGGAATCAGGTTCATCTTACCCTTAACTTTAAAGTGAAAATGATTTGAACTCCGCAACCATCCTGGGGGTGGTTTATTACATTTTTCCAAAATAACCTCGGACATATAGATAGAAGGCCTAATTTTAACCAAAAAATAATGTGTAAAGTTTTTTTCCAATACTTTCAAGTTATTGGCAATTGAAAATTCGCATGTTTTCACGTTTTTCATTGGTTTTTTGCAAATATCTCCAAAAATATAGGTTTTATCGAAAATTTTATAACTAACAAAATTATAGCAGGTAAAAAAATGAGCAATTTGGTTTTTATAAAGTATTCTAAGTGCAATATTAAGCTAGATATTAAAGCATCAAACCGTTTTTTATTTTGTCTGAAATTTAATCGATGTGGTCAATGCCATCTAGCGGCGAGCAGATACATTTTATGCATTTTTTTTTTCTATGGTATAGGGGGGCAAACGAGCAGTTCTAGCCATTTTCATGACTACCGACGCCCATAGACATCTGCATAGAGACTATACAGATGCGCTGCCCTCCTTTCTCCTCCCACCTCCATGGGCCACCGGCTACTTACACACCGCACGAAACGCGACAGCACAGCTGTCACTTCACGCTGGTCTCGTGTAAGCGAGAGGTACCTCCCCGGTCGTGCCGGCCCAATTCGGCTGCATGCAAGCATACAGCGTGGCACTACCTCTTTACTTATATATATTTATAATAAAAATTATTTATTTTATATTTAAATAAAAAGGATTTTGTAGTGCATTATAATAAAAAGGATTTTGTAGTGCTTGAAATAAGCTTTAAAAGGAGCACTATTAAAAGTCTTTTGTACGCAAAATGCAAATGAGAGGAGCATCTAATGTTTTTTCTTTTAAATCAATGGGTTTCCTAAGTGCCATTTCCACCAAAACTAAAATTAATCGTATTCCGCCTAGCATAACTTTATTATAAAGAGTTTGATAGATTGTATTAGTTTTGCTGCTTCAGGACACATATTTTTCAAAAAATTAAAAAAAACGATTTAAAAAAAAAAACAAAATTCAAATTTTAAAATAACTAAATTTTTTTCATAATATCTTAAAAATGACGACAGATACGTGTAAAAGTGTAGGAATAAAAAATTTTGGTATTTTTCTGACAAACAATTTCCTCTTATGTTTTTTTCTGTCAAACAAAAATTGGCGGAGATATGATTGTATAAAGAGCGCGTGGCAGCGCAATCACAGCCTCTATTAAGCCCTTTAACCCTTCACCGTTTTAGAAAAAGGTTTTTTACTATATATTGCAATAAAGTATGTTGTAGCTCTTTTAATAACCTTTACAATGGTTTTTTTATAAATTGTGATAGCATGAAAATTGAAGGAGTTATGGTCCAAAAACTTATCATACTTTTTTCTACTTAGTAACTGAAAATTTCGGAGTGAGAATATTTGGAGCAATGTGAAAGTACGCAGTATAATAGAGACCCAAAACTATTGTAATGTGTATATATATATACCTAATATGGCTTATTTATTTTGGAAACGTAGGCATGAATACACACCAACGTTCTTATGTGTATATATAACACATTTGAGCACGTGTTTAATAATTTGGCTTGGCAACAAAAACATTCGACGACGGTTTATTAAATCCACTTCAGTCTGTAGATCCACCCGCAGCACAAGAACTGCTGAAAATGAATTTTCGCAACTGCAAAAAAGAATGTGGAGCGTCTTGCAGATGCAGAAGAGTTGGTCTGTTTTGTAATAGTACCGGGGAAACGTGCAGTGGAGATAACTGCCAAAATAGCCATCCAATTCAGCCAGAAGATGTCATGTATTTACTGTTTTAATTTAGAGGTAGTTTTAAGGGTAGAAAAGGTTTAGAATATGATAATCATTTTTGAGAGTGCGGAATAATATTTAAATCTTTTTCTTCGTTTCAACTGCCTCCGCCCACCGGTGCGTTAAATAGGTTAGTAGGTCTCCAGCCGAACGTCCCTTACGGAAACCATATTGACGGTCGCTGAGTAGCTGATGTTCCTCTAAATAACGCAAGAGCTGGCAGTTTATGACAGATTCCATAATTTTGGAAAACAAGGGGGTAATCGCAATTGGTCGGTAGTTGAATGGATTCGAGCGGTCGCCTTTCTTTGGGATCGGGTGCACTAAAGCTGTCTTCCAGGAGCTTGGGACGACGCCAACAGAGTAGGAGTATCGGAAAAGACGCGTCAACACCGGTGCCAACTCCGGAGCATGTGTCCGTAGCACAATCGGTGCGATGCCATCGGGCCCACTCGACTTATGGATGTCCAAGGAAAGTAGTGCTTTACGCACAGAACTCTGCCGGAACTTAATGTCCGGCATGGAGTGTTCGCACCGCGGAATGCTGGGTGGTGGAGTTCCTTGGTCCCCCCCCCAAGGGTAGGATGCAAAAAAGAGCCGCATCTCATCCCAATCTGCCGACCTATAGTGCCACAGGCGCTGGCAGCCTTCAAAACGTGGCCGCGATATGCGATTTACTGGCACTGAACTCCGGATCAAGCAGTGGTCTGATGAGCCCAGTGGAGCATCGACAGAGACCTGATAGCCGTCCGGTTTGGAGGTCAGCAGAAGGTCCAACAGGGAAGGCGAGTGGTTGAGACCAGATGTGTCATTCCATACGCCAAGGCAAAGTCGTAAACAGATCTTCCCGCATGATCGGTAGAACGCTAGTTCAGCCATTCGGCGTGATGGACGTTGAAGTCGCCAAGAATCAAAATTTCTGCGGTTGGGATCTGTTTCAGCAGGGAATCTGTAGCCTTTTCGATGTGCTCGAGGAGTCGGTCTGTTTCGGTATTACCACTATGGGATCTATAAAGGCACGCGTAGATGCGGGGGTGGTCGTCGCTGTCTACGCGTACCCAAATGATGAAGAGATCCCTCTCTTCAAGATAGCAGAGGCGTCGAAAGCAGATATCCTCTCCGATGTAGGCACACACTCCAGCATGCTGCAAAAAGGAGTGTGTAAGCTCATACCTAGGATACGATAGGTAGGATGTATCGATCGGACAGGATATCTGCGTTTCGGTTAGAAAGAGCAAAGCCGGTTTTTCAGTTTCGAGATGGTGGTGGACGGCGTTTAAATTGAAATGCAACCCCCTTATGTTGCAAAAATTCACAACGAGTGCAATAGGGGGTGCCTTCGGCTTTGTCTTGCGTTTGCCCCTTGCTATAATGCCATTGAGCACATGTTCGCCCCCCCCCCCCAGAATACGCGGGGCCGCCCAGGCTTCTACACACAGGTTCAGGTCCTGAGCATGGAGGTCCAGGGAGGGATTCTCCTGCATGGTAAATGCCGGTACCCTCCTGGGGTAATCTGTGACTACTCTGTGCTGCCATGACGTGGGGGGGGGGTTGGGCCATCCGGAACTCTCACAAACCGAACGAAACGCGACGACAATTTACATTGCCGTCACTTTACGTCGATATTAAGTGAGAGAGAGGTACTTCCCCGGTCGCGCCGGCCCAGTTCGGCTACACACTAAATAGTGTGCAGTGTGGCGCTACCTCTATAAATCTGTTTTCTAGCGATAAAATGGCTCAACATCAATTTTTCCATTAAGGGGTTGTTTACACCCCTTCAAAATAATAGGCGGAGTTCAGATCATTTTTGCTTTTGAAGTTAATGGTAAGATGAGCCTAAATCCAAGATTTCATGCAAATCGGTTCACAGTAAAAAAAATTCGATGGTAAGGGTGCTTACATAGAGAAGCTGGTACCCGGCGCCGAAAAAATCGGCGCAGAGTCGGCGCAGGTCCGAGCAGGTTGCACTCGTATAAAGAAAGCAGGCAAATCGGCCTGCAGTGACCATCATGTCAACAACTTCATCGGACGACGATTTATTTCTTATGGAAAATAATCGGCACTGACAAGTTTAAAATTGTTCATTCGACTTCATACTTATGAAAAAATCCTCCTAATATTATAAATGTGAAAGTTTGTATGTTAATTAAAAGTGCAAATAGTATTAAAAAAACGTATATTATTTACAAGTAGAACTAAATAGTAATTAAGTATGTTATAATATTAGTGTACTTAATATATTTTCTATAAAGTAATATTATTTAATGTATGTTTTAAGTATTTGTTTTGAGTTTATTATTAATGGTGAAACACCTCACTCGTGTCGGCCCAATTGCTACTATATGCATGCACGCACCGTGGCACTGCCAAGAATATTAACATGTATTTCAGTGATTCTCAACCTTTTTTTTGTTGCGGCACATATTTAAGGATTTCAAAATTTGGCGGCACACAAAGAAAAAGATAAAAATGATTTACTTACCACAATACAATGCTTAAATAGTTTATGGCAAAACTTTTAATCATACGAAATACTACAATAATAACTTTTTAAATATTTTTCTTTTTAAATAATATAATTTAATAATATTAACATTAATAAAGGTATATTTGCAAAATTTGGCAGCACACTTTTGGAGTTTGGCGGCACACAAAAGTGCCGCGGCACAGTGGTTGAGAATCACTGATGTATTTGAAAAAACAATGTTTAATGAACACAAGTCTTATACGAGTAAGACACGAGATACATTGTCCTGCAGTTTCAAAATGCAAGGGACACCCTACATACCGGTAAATGCTTGAGCCGGCTCGAGTCGGCACCGGGAAAACCTGCTTCTTTATAAGTGAGTCCATAAGATAACATTGCAATAGTATCGGCGCCGACTCTGCGCCGATTATATCGTCGCTGGGAACCTGCTTCTTTATAAAAGCACCCTATGACCGTATTTTTCGCTTCAATGACTGCACTATATTTACACTGTATTTGAGTAAAACGAAACCTATAAGATTAGCGGCGAACTGCCGGGGGAAGAACGTCCCTTTCGCTAATATCTCAAAAACGTTTTCGAGATATTAACAAAATGTTAAAATAAAATACCTTTCAACTTTCCCACGGCCGCGGCAGGTCACTGCGCAACGCAGGGACTTTCGTTTTATTTGGATACTAGGCTAGATACCGAATGGTGTTACGGATCATGCAAACCGTATTCTTGACCGAACGTGGGCTAGCAGTGGTGTTACATGAATTATCATTATTGATAGTTTTAAATTCAAGCACATTCTGTACACAGGCGGTGGCGATACAAAATTTTTCCATCATATGGGAAGAGATAAAAAAAGCAAATCCTTATCTGACAAGGATGCGCGATTTATTGAATCCTTTATTCGAATGTGCGTTCAGATTGTTTGGCTCGCTCTCGGAAGGCAATCTTTTAATCAAATTGGTAAATATAATCTTTGAAACTATTTTATTCAATTAAACTCTATTACGTGTTTGTCTACTCGGTATCATGAGAGTAAGATTTAAATGGAGCAAACAGATCATTGCTACCCGTATGACATTTAATAACAATATAGTTCATCAATCACTTTACACACGGTGTAATAATAAAACACTTAAGTCACGGAAGACTGACTTAAATGCGATTTCAGGACATATAACTTTATATTCGTAGAAAGACAATTTCCTTCTACGCTTTATAACTAATAAAAGAGTAGGTGTACTAGCTGTATTTTAGCTTAATTTTGAATTAGAGATAGTTTATAATTATAAATCAACAAGTTGTCTCTCGGTTTTATTTTTTATTTCCAAGTAATCGATATAAACTTCAACACTCTTTTGGGGGTTGAATTTCTAAAAATCCTTTCTTAGCGGATGCCTACGTCATAACATCCGGCATGCTTTGCATTTCAGCTCGATCCTTCCAATGGTCTGGGCTATGCGTTGATAGATCACTATTTCAGTCACCTGTGTTTTATATAATATATAGACATTGAGACAATAGATCTTTAACGCAATTTTTTAGAGTTAGAAATAAATCGATTGTTCAAGACTGAAATATTTAACTCCGTGGAGCACCGGCTTCAAACAAACTATATAGCTCAAATGACAAAGGAAGAAAGAAATGTTTTACTTGGTCGCTGTTTACGTCAATACAAGAAACTCAACACGCAATCACCGTTGATGAATGAGGCTTTCTGTGACAGAGAGATTGATTATCGAATTATCGGTGTTGGTGTTGTCAGCTTTGATAAGTAAGTGTGTGTTATTTGGAAATAGCTAACCTTGACTTAAGAGCAATTCGTACCCCCCTCTTGACGTGCATCTTTGATCTCCAAGGCTATGTTGGACTGGGCTACCCATACCGAACAGGCTTGGGGTAAGAGGCCAAACTTAGAGCAGCTCGACTCAGGGTCCACCCGTTCCTCTGAATCAGCAGAGGGCGGCGTGGATTTATATGAGTGGCGGGTCCGATTTGTACATCATCATCATTTGGGTCAGGATGGGAATCTGGCCCCATTGCACGGTTTCACGTATTAGAGACTATTCAGAGGCAGTTGAATAGCCCCCAATGAGGAGAAGTTCTGTCTCTTCGCCGAGAGCATCATTTTGCAGGAGGGATCCTATTGCTGGCAGATTCGAGACTCTCCAATTATAGTGGCTGAAAGCACTCGCGGGGATTTAGTCGGTATTACCCAAGTGTCGAGTCCGACATAAGTCTAGGGGTCAAAAAAAAAAAAAGAAACAATTCGAATTAGTATTATTCAGGGTATTATTTCTATGTGTGCCCATTTTTTTTTAATAATCTTCTAGATATATACAAGGTTGATACAAGCGAGAGGCATTAAATTAAACCACATATACTATTAGTGCCTACTGTTATTCCGAGACTATTAAAAAAAAGTTTACGAGAAGTATATGAAAATACTTTTTTCAAACAAGTTAAATAGCAGAACGAGGACGTTAAGAAAAAGGAGGACGGAGTCTCTTCATACAATAACTAAAATCCCATAGTATGCTGACACGTACATTATTGACACAATCATAGATTTAGAATTGTTCTCACTACGTGCTCTAAATCTATGGACACAATAGTATGCTCACTGTCCATTACACTACGTATCGTTGTCTTGTTTGACAATCTTTAGAAAATGTTGTATTGTTACACGTAAATCAATTAAAGATTTAGATTAAAGAAAAGCTGTAGAAAATTCAATAAAGTTTCGGTTTAGGAATCGTGTCATTTGCCTAGTTTTTTTGCTATATTATCAATGTGTGGAATGAACTTTAATTTGTTATCGAAAGTAACTCTTAGCCCGCGAATAGTTGAGAGTTCATCGAGGGCAATGCTATTTATTATATATATTGAATTTAATTTATTCCGTTTTCTCGAAAATGTAATATGGCTGCATTTACTAAAATGACACTAGATAGTTCAATGGCAAGCAACAACTAACATTTATTTTAATAAACATTTTACATTATGTTTATAGATGGCAGCACAGTAGATGAAATGTTCTATTTTCAATTCAAATTGTTTTCTTTTTAATTCAAATTACAACTACCTTTTTTTAATATGGCTCAGTCAGTCCTTCATAGCTTACACCCCACTAAAACATCATTGAATTTGGATAATGCCAACGTTGCACACTGTCGACTAATTGGGAAGCTTCCTTAGAGCTTTGAGCATAAATACGGTCATTTTTTTTTGTAAAAATGTTGCTCAATTGTTAAAAAAATTCTCATCCGTAAACAAAATTTTAGCGGCGGTACGCAAATGGAGGTCTCAGACCTCCCTTTGCGTATGACTATGTTATCGATTCTGAGCCTCCTTTAAAATTTTGGGCACAAATATAAAAAATACCGTGTATACATGAAGAGACATTTTCTTATGCTTTAACATCTAAATTCTTTATCAGAGTTTAATGAAATTTACATACATTTACACCTGATAGCTCCGACTCATGTTGCCGCATTCTACTATAAAATATATATCTATATAAAATATTATTTTTATATAAAGGTCTATGTCCAACAGTGGACTGCAATAGGTTGATGATGATGATCATGATGATGATATCTATTTAATATAATTTCGAAACATTTTTAGAT